>VUJU01000286.1:0-120531 GCA_009835225.1 Aphis craccivora | reverse complement strand
GTCTGTTTCTGATATCAGACGTTATTATCATTTTGTGACTTTGCATTATAATTTATTATTTAATTATTTAAAGTTTTGAGTTGACTTTTTCAACATCATACACCACAATTCATAACTTATAATAACATTCAATTACTAATTCTTGTACATTTATTTTACTAATCACTTACTTTAATAAATAGCTACTCAGTAGTCAGTACTCACACTCGTGGTTAAGAATCGCCAATAAATCATCCTCAATTACTAACTTTGAAAATACAATGGTAATGAAGCCGCTATTTTTTTGTCACTGTTTGATCGTAAAATTTCGTTTAAATTAATAATTAATATTTCAGTTTTCTCTGAGTTTATTCAATGACATACTCCGACCATTCAACACATTATACAGATGTTGGTCAGTTTCAATGCTTCCAGGCAGTGAACGAGAAGATGTTGAACGTGGTGGAAAAAGTAAAATCTACTTTATTCCATTTGTGTTTGCTATTTTTTTTTTAACACAAAGGTTTCAGTTATTATGCCTCCATCTGCTCTGGACACATTGACCCGGTTAAATATCAATTACCCGATGTTGTTCAAGCTTACTAACAAAAGAAGCAACAGACAAACACATTGTGGAGTACTGGAGTTTATCGCTGATGAAGACAAAATATATATTCCTTATTGGGTATTGAATATATTTCATATAATAATAAATAACTAATAAGTACCTATAAGTTGAGTTCTTAAACTATTTTTTTTTCATAAATTCATGTTAAATCAACTCACAATGCATGAATTCTTAATTTAAACGAAATAACTAAAAATTCTAATAAATAAAGATAATCCTATGGAAAATTTAAAATATTAAAAATTACACAAGAACTTTTTTTTTGCAATTTTAACAATTTATCCATAAATTTGTATTATACATTTATACTTAATACTTACAGTATTAGATAAATAAATTATCATAATTTAAAACAACACTGTAATAAAATGAGTAGTTTAAAATAAAATGATTTTCTAAAATATTATTGGAAATTGAAATAATCTTTATTTACAAGATAAATTTGATTCTTGGAAAAAAATCCCTAAAGCTATACCTTACTGTTGGATACAGCTGTCTAAAATAATAATTAATAATAATAAAAAAATATAAAATTTTGAATTACACACCGCATAAAATAAAAATAATATCTATATATATATAATAAAAAGTTAATCAGTTCTCTTGCATATGTTATTACTCACAGCTGTCAAAAATTAAAAATAATACAATTATATATTATATAAGTAAACTTTGCAGACTTGAAAAAGCAAACTGGGGATTTTTTTCTGGGACTTTTTTCCGAATACCTTAAATTTTTAGTATAGCAGGACATTTTAATTTTTTTATCTGTATAAAATGTAAATTAAATTTGTTCTATAATTATTATAACCCTCATGTGTTCTACTAACTGTATTTTATTTAGATGATGAAAAACCTATTACTAGATGAAGGAGATATGGTACAAGTTGAAAGTGTTTCATTAGAAGTAGCCACCTTTTCAAAATTTCAACCTCAAAATTCTGAATTCTTAGATATTACTAACCCAAAGGCTGTTTTAGAAAATTGTTTGCGTAATTTTGCTTGTCTGACTACTGGTGATGTAATAGCCATAAAGTACAACCAAAAAATTTATGAAATGTGTGTGTTGGAAACAAAACCTGGCAATGCTGTTAGTATAATTGAATGTGATATGAATGTTGAATTTGCTGCCCCAGTTGGTTATCAAGAGCCTAATCATGAAAAAAAAACAGCTACAGAAGATATGATGGTTGATCCTGCTGATTTAATGCCAGAACCAACTGGTTTCATAGCTTTCAAAGGTTCAGGCAATAGATTAGATGGTAAAAAAAAGAAAGAAAATACAGATGATCCACTCAATCAAATTAAGCCAGCATACCAAAGAGGTATTCCAGATTATAATTATACCTTAGGAACTATACAGTTCTTAAGGAACATCCGTCCTGTTATTAATGACAAAGAGGTAATTATTATATCTTCTAATGTTAATACAATAAGAACTTGCTAGTCCGACAACCTCAATAATCCGACACTGTCTTTTCTCTTCCTCGCTCCCATATACTTATATGAGTCATTATTAAATTTGAGTTATCAACATACTTACATACCTGATTATATAGTTAGGAAATAAACATGAAAAAAAGATGCAAATTAAAAAAAATCATTTATTATTTGTGTTAAATTTCATAAATTATAAATTAAATATACATGCTTGCATTATTGTATCAATACTATTAAGAGGACGTCGTACTCGCATGTGTTGTCTCCATCTTACACACGTGTGATATAGACAAAATGTGTTTACACAGTCTGAACTATCATTCGCTCTATAGTTACAGCTCCTTCAATAATTTACTTAGAAGGAATGTGATTAATTCTGTTGAAAGGAGAGATATTAAACTATGCCTCCTCGAAGAGATTTTTTTGATCGATTTAATATATCAACCAATATTCAAGCTTAAAAATATCAGTTTTTTTTTATTTTTTCCCTTCATGTAAAAAATTAACCAAAACATTTTTTTTAAAAAACTCATCAATGAAGCATAATATAAGTCATGATCTTTCTATTAAAGTTAAAACCATGTTTCTACGGTATCTGTGCATTGTGTTGTGTGCATAGAGCTGAGGCTTGTTTTAGACTTTCAAAATACATGTTTGACGTCCTCTTAATAATAAGTTGTTTTGTTTTTGTCAAGTCCTCAATAATTTAATAAACCCTCAAATAAGTTTGACTAGCTAGGTCTTACTGTACCTATATTGTATAATCTATTTTACGTTAGACTGGAATTTCAATGCATATGTATATATACAACATAGGCAGAGGCGTAGCCAAGATTTTTTTATGGGGAAGGTTAAACACTTTTAACATAAGTTATTAAAAATAAAAAATAAAAAATTAATTAACACTTTTAATAATACTTTTTTAACTCAAATATTCTATTATACAACTAATAACAAGAAATATATTAGTACAATTTTTAAGGCAATTTCCATATTTGAATTTAAATATTTCAAAACAATACAACAAATACAGCCAATGGGAAAGGCTATAGCCCCTTTAGCCCCCCCCCCTTGGCTACGCCACTGAACATAGGGCCTAGCAATAAAACTTCCCATATTACAAAAAAGCAGTTACAAATGAATAAAAATACAAAAAAAAAATTCTTATAGTATAGAAATACAAATGATATGCTATTTGCTATGTAAAATAATTACTTAGTTTTAAACATTGCGTCCGTTAAGTACCTACCGTTTTTTATTGTTGATACATTGACTAAGCGTTTCCCACAAGTTGTGACTCACGAGTTACCTGATTTATCACCTTTCCCTTGAGGGATATTAAAAGGCACTTGTTTATTGTCATCGCCTTAATCTTAATATTCCTATAAACATTACTACATGCCATTACACCTGAAATGACAAAACACTTTCTGGAAAGGCCTAATCAACATATCAACCACAAAAGACCCAATGTTTAAAATTTAGTAATTATTTTACATAATGTAATATAGCATATTATTTGTAATTCCAAAAAAAAATGTCTGTATCTTTATTTATTTGTAACTGCCGTTTTGAAATACGGGAAGTTTTTGCCAGACCTTGTATTACATAAATACTTAATTGATGTTAGTATGTTACTAATGAGTAATGGCACTATTGCTGTCTATAACAACTTATCCAATATTATAGATATGGTGTATAACCATACGTCCATACTGATTAATTAGCCTCGACTGGCTACTACACTTTAGTAAAATTGAGTATACAAACAAAAATATTTATATGTTAAATTTATAGGTATTTCTTACCAATAAAATAAATCTTTTTACTATTTTATATATTATTATTTATTATTTAATATGAGTTATATTAACTAAATTAATATTTGACATTTCAGAATGAAAATCAAGATGAATTTAAGCCATTTGCAGGATCTGGATCAGTACTAAAAACAAAAGCAAAAAAAAAATAATTTAAATTGTTTTCAAAACTTGTACATATTTGTTTAATATAAGAGCATTTAGATTTTAAATAATGTACTTTTTAGTTTATTTGTGATAATTCTACATTTATTGTAAACTGGTTTTAATTTAGTGATAATTAAGAATACATATTTCATACAATTAGCATATTGTGCTTATTGAAAATAGGAATTTCACAAGAGGTTATAGAAAAATAATAATAATTTTTTTTAATAATATTTACAATGACTTATTTATTTATTTTTCAATTATTTGTCAACAAATGGACAATTATTGAACACGACATAAAAAAAATTTGGATGACCAAAAAAACTTGAAGATTTAATACAAGGTTCCGTATGAGTTGTTCTTATTGAAGCTAAAAAAAATTCAAAATCGTTTGTCACAATTTTTTTTGATAAGCGTTTATAGTTCAAATTTTTACGAAATCTGTCGAAAACGGGAAAATTTGCAAGTAATTTAAATTTTTTGTGTTTATAACTAAGGATTCAAAATACAACATTAAGTTTTCCATAAGTTTTCCTTCAAGTAGCTATAGAGAAAACTCGAAGCATCATTATAGGAAAAATTTTAAGTGCGTGTGAATTTTGAATAGGTATTTACAAAATAGCTTAACGATTTATCCTCAAACGATTTTTAATATTTGCTATTATTCAAAAAGTATAAGTAGTAGATACTTGAAAATTTTACCAGTTATTTAAATTTGGGTTTTCTTTACGTGATTTAAATTTCAAAATATTTTTTAAGCTATTTATAGACAACTGAAATTTTCAATTTTTCTGAAAATTTTTTTTTGAAGTGTCGATAACATTTTTGTCGCCCTATCAAAATACTTGAAAATTTAATACAAAGTTTCTTATAAATTATTCTTATAGTGATTAAAAAAGTATAAGAATACATAGGCACAATTTTTTTTTATTAGCATTTGAAGTTCAAATATGTATTGACAACAATTAGTCAAATTCCTGAATATTGCAAATTGTTTTGTAGCTAATAGGTATAATTCATAAAATTTTTTGTATAAGAAGCTAAGAGTTGAAAATTAATACAAGATTTTTCATGAGTTTAGCTTACAATAATTATAAAAGAACTTAAATTTTGATGTATTCAGGCCATTAAAACATAAACCACCCTTTTCACCAACCATATGGAAATTATATTCTTGGCTGATAAATCATCTTCATTCAGAATCGTTATCCGCATATACAATGTGATAACTATCATTGGATTCAAATTTAACACTCGTATAATATACAATACCTAATGATCCACACGGCACCTAATGTACAGCAGAGGGTTACCCGCTTTTTTTTTTAGTTGCTTAAAGATAGGTATATGGGATTTTTTTTTTTTATACATTTCAATATAATTTTCGCTAGATAAAAAAAATCTTTGAAAAGATATTGTATTTTTACAGCAATAATATATTATTGATACATTGGTATGATTTTTTTTATAAGAATTAAGCATTTGAATTTTAAAACATACCTACTTAAACTTAAAATTATAGTAAATAGTACCTATAATACGAATACAGCAGTAATTACCTACCTTTCTCCTTTTTTAAAGTAGGTATAAATGGTATAATGCAAATATAATTCCATATTTTTAATAATTAAAAATATGGAAATTATAATAATTATTATATATAATTAAATTATCTATAATTATTATAGACATGAAAAACTGTATATTTACTGTAATATTCTAACGAAAATAAATACCTAGTGTAAGATTCATACCATGGCATATTACAACTCATTTCAATTTTATAAAACTAGATTTTGTTAGACAAAAATATTTTAAAAATGTATATGATTAAGTGATATGAATTTATTTTAAAGTTATACCAACTAAAAGAATGTAGGTAGATTACATAAACAGTAACTTTACTTGTTTTAATATTATATATATATATATAAACCTTTGAAACAGTGGAATATTTCCTTTCACTTAATGATAATTTGCAAAATATTGGTAAATTCATAGTAAATTTTTATTGTATACAGCACACAGCTATATTGTAACATATTTTATTATTTTATATTGTATTTGAAACCTTAATCCTATAGAAAAAACTTGAAAAAAACCTTGAAAATTCATCATCATTTTGAAGGAAAATTTACTTTTATCTAGTACATTAAATCTTAGGTTTAAAGATATATAAGTTATATATTTTAAAGGTGTTAGTATTAATCTTATTACAACTAATATTTGTTTCTATTATATAATTTCTTATTATGAAAGCAATAATTTCTTTAAACTGTATGAAGTCATAATTAACTTAATGGAAAATATACTACTTTTTAAGAATTATCAGCTTCATTAATTTAATGAAATCAATAGTCTGAATATAATGAATGGACTTCATTGGATCAAAATCATACCTATTTTGCATTGATTTAACATGCGTTTTTCATTAATTAAATGACATTTTTTTCTGAGTGTAGCCCACCAGGCTACCAGCCCTAATTATTATATACAAAATATACAACAAAGGACGACGGTAGTTTTATACATTGTCAAAATGTCAAATAATGAATCGGACAAAATAATAAAATAAAAATATGACAATGTGGTTATTAATATTGTGTAACACGTTGTGTTATCACAGAATGTTATTTATTATTATACTTGTAGGTCTATGGACGCAATAGACTTTAGCAGGTGCGCAGTAGTGCAGTACCACTGCTGTAAAAATATTATCTACAAACGTGCGCAGTACCATCGAACAACTATTTACTATACTGAATTACGAGTGAACGTGATGGATTGCGGTGATTACGATAACAAGAATTACAGTATCCAACGTTAATGGCGAATTCTTTTGTTATTTGTGTGTTATTAAATTTTCGTTTTTAAAGATTTTTCGAAATTTGAACGGGCTTGGTTGACTGTGTATATGAAAAATATTGCCGTTCGTGACTATTAGTGATCCCTAACTATAAAAACATGAATGAAAAAGGCATAATCAGTCTGAGTTTCAATCAAGATCGTAGTGAGTGTATAAAAAACATTTCAACTTACTGCCCGCTGTAAGTAGTTGCTGGATGTCACTGTAATCTTTAAATGTTTGTTATGTTTCAGCTTGTTTTGCCTGTTGCACTGAAACTGGCCTAAGAATCTACAATGTTGAACCTGTGTCGCCAAGAGAGAAGTTTGGTAAGTCAACATCAAATAACGTTAAAGGTTTTGGCGATTTTCAATATACTATATTTACAATGAAAGCCATATTATTTGTTGTGATATACAGATTTTGGAGGTGTATCAAAATGTGAGATGCTCAATCGAACGAATCTCTTTGCCATAATTGCTGGTGGGAAATATCCAAAATATTCTCAGAACACTGTACTGATCTATGATGCATTGTTGCAAAAATTTGTGATGGAAATTACTTGTGCATCCAATGTAAAATCTGTAAGAATGAGGAGAAACAAGTTAGTATAAACCTATAATATTATTCTTTTAACGAAATATTCACTGATATTATTTAAAATTTTTAACTTAGAATAATAGTTGTGACTATGGACAAGATATCTGTTTTTACATTTCCTTCAGTTGTTAAGCACATTATTAATTTGGATACTCGTCCAAACCCGATGGGACTGTGTGAAATTACTCCTTTAGAAACTTCTACAAAGCAAATCATTGCATATCCTGGAAATAAAATTGGTAGCATTCATCTAATGGTAATTATAAATAATATTATATTACTCAAAGTTTTGTACAAAAGTAACTTTCTTTATTTTAGGATGTTTCAAATTTAGAAGCAACAAGTTCTAGTGCTCCCGCAATTCTCAATGCTCATCAGGGAGAGATTTCTTGTTTGGCTATTAATCCACTCGGTACACTTATAGCAAGTGCAAGTTCTAAAGGAACCTTGATCAGAATCTGGGATACTTCTCATAAAGTCAAAGTTGCTGAACTAAGACGTGGGTCAGATACAGCAACATTATACTGGTATGTAATTTTTTGCTTATAAAGGCAAAAATTGAGTAAAAATGTTTGTAAATTATAATATGTAATTTTATTGTTTGAATAATTGAATACAAGTTTTTAGAATGATAAACTATGATACAAATTGTAAAATAAAAGCCTAATACGATTAATTTATAATTAATTATTGTACTTAATCTGTTTGCATTTTTACAGCATAAACTTTAGTCCTAATTCAGAATTTTTATGCTGCTCAAGTGACAAGGGCACGATTCATATATTTGCAGTGATAGAATCTGACTTAAATCGCCGATCTAGTCTATCACCATTTAGTTTTTTTAGTTCTTACTGTCAGTCACAGTGGGCTTTGGCTACTTTTACAGTACCTCCTGAAGTGGGCTGTATTTGCACTTTTTTGACTCTAGATACTGTTGCTGGTAAGAATAAAATTATCAGATTATTAAGTATATGGATAATTATTTAATATTAATTTTTATTACTACCATTTATTGTTGATTTGTATAAGTAATTTTTTTCTAATAAATTAAGTATGTACTTTTATAAGGTATGGTGTGTCAATAAAATCCAGAACTGAGTAACTAAATTTAAAAAATACTGATGTAGCATAATGTTCAAAATTAATGGTTAAGAGGATGTTATACCCACAAGTGTTGTCTCTGTCTTACTAACATACATAAAATTAAATTTTTATATTTTTATTATTATTTTATTATTATTAAATAAATTTGCATTCAGCATAATTTATTTTGCGATGTTAGGTTTAATATTAGAGTAAATTTACCTATTATCAAATTTAAAAGTAAGAATATCATCTAGGAAATGTCATATGCTTTTATTGATATTATCATTTTAAAGTGAGTTATAGCTATGTAAAATATTACAACTTTAAAATGTTCATAACTCAATTTAAAATGACGCTATCAATTAAAGCATATAACATTTCCTAGATAATATTCTTGCCTTTAAATTTGATGATAGGTAAATTTACTTTAATATTAAAGCTAAACGAAAAATTTGATATGATGTACGTTAGTGAGACAGAGACAACACATGTGTGGGTATAACATTCTCTTAAGGCGTTAAGAATTTTGTTAGTTTATAAAAAATAATTTATTAGGAATTGCAAGTACTATTCATTTAAATTTAATATAATACTATATATAGTGTAAATATGTGATACTGTTTTTTGATTGTTAATTTGAATTTGACTCCCAATTTTTAACTTAGTCAAGAGCTATCATTTCCAGTACTTTGTAATTTTGATATTATTAAAAATGTTGCTTATTAACTACTATTATTAATAGTTTGTTTATATTATATTAAGTAGATCATTTTAGTAATATAGTTTCCTTGAACTTATGTTACAGCTATTTGTCTTGATGGTACTTATCACAAGTTTGGATTTTCTAAAGACGGTACTAGCAGACGTAGAGCGTTCCAAATATATTTACACAATTGTGAAGATGAAGAAATTTAAATTTATTTTTGATCTAGATTTCCCATAATATATAATTAACACTTTTTACTTTTTGTAAGTTACTCCTAATAATTGTTAAAATAAATTTATGTGACAATCATATAAAATTATATAAACATTTAATAGATTTAAATACATATTTTTTTTTAATACATTATGTATATTGTATGATGCAAATATTATGTCTTTTTTGTTTTAAAATTTTAATTTAGTTGGTTCCAAAAATAGTGTTTTTTTTTATTACACATTTTCTATATCTTATAGATTTGTAAATACCTATTTGTTTTTAATTTGGTACTTAATTTTAATGATGAACTAAATTGTATGTTGAATTCAAATTTTATTACTTTATATACAAATATATTTTTATTTTTTAAATAATAGTTAAGAACAAATTCATATTATTATATGTTTTCTCGGCTATAATATCATGTAATAACTATTATCTTGAAAACAAATATAATTTATTGATTTTGTCTTTTTTTATGTGGAATAACATAATGTGCCTGTCGTTTATTGCGTAGTATTTAGGTGCATACTGTAACTGTTTACTGTATAGAGATTTGTTTATTTTGTAAGAAAAAAAAGTACTTGAGAATATTACTATTTACTACATATCCCTCTAATACTCCAATTTATTGCGATTCAAACGATCATAACTCGTGACTGGTTATCGTTATTTGTTCCACGACAGATCTTGGGCATTACGTTGATTTTGCGTTCCATGACAGCGATGGCGAGGTCGTTTGGGCGGCGCTACCGAGCGGCTACAGCGGCGCGCTGGTCGGCATCGCAGTCTGGACGGCGCGGGGTGGGGTCCGTAGTCCAAACAAAGCCGCCACCGCCCGTGCGAGTGTGCACTGTGCGACGCTCTCAGTCTCATACTCGCGAGCTCTGCCGTTGAAGACAGAAGACAAATAATAACGAGTATTGCCTGCTGAATATCAGTGGCTCATTAGTGACTATAGCAAATAGCAGTTATACTCGATACCATCGTCTTCGTGGTTACCGGTTATGCCGTCTCACTGAAGATCAAAACGTGTATAGTCTTATTTTTAAAAATATTATTGTTTTACGATAATCCCGCCACCGCCGCGCGCTTTTTCATAATAATATACGGTATCGTCTTGTCCATCGCCCGGTAATTATTATGGTCGTGCAACACAGTGCGACTTCCGTCAGCATGGAGGTGGATCCGCCGCGGAACGCCAACAGCCCGGACGATCCCAAAACTGCGAACGGTTCGTCAGAGAACGAGAAAGCCGAGGACTCGGAATCGTCGGAAGACGGGCCGCTGGACGTGGGTGAACACTACCTGGTCCGCCGGTACGACGACTCGTGGCGTGAGTACTCATAACCGGCTGGTTAATAATATCTAATAATAAAATAGTATGAGACGTTCATCGATCGATGAGAGTAAATAAACGTTTTTGCTATCCTCGTCCGCATCCTCCGCTGGGAGCCGACCCGGCCGGTGCCGCACAACGTGATTTCATTGCGTGTGTGCGTGCGCGCGAGTCGTTGGTTTTTGCGCCGCGTTCGTGCGGGTGCGGACGCGGTGCTCTGCCGCCGCCGATCGCTGACGAAATGTTGTGCAATCTATAGCCGTCGGCCGGCGCGCAACATGTGCGAGATCATATTGAACGTGTACCTAGTACCTACACGCCGTACACACACGACACGCTTATTATTATTGTTTTTCCTACGACCGACTTGTCGGGCCGACTGTACGTCTTCGAGCGACAGCCGCGGCGTCCGATTTGTCTGTTAATCCTACGAACGCGAAGCGCCGCGCCTGGGTCGTCGACTCGTCCGTTCTTTTGTTCGTTTTCGAGCGCGCCGACGGCTTCCAACGCAGTCCCGACCCCCCTGCTCTACTTGCCCACCCATTTGTTCCCCGCTACCGTTACCCCATCACCACCGTTGTTGTTGTTGTGATGGCGGTGGCCCGTCCCTCGACCTCTAAAACTTCAAAGAAAAATAAATAAGTACGCGATATGACGATCTCGGGCCGCCGAGGCGCGTTCGATATCGTACGGCGGCGGCGTTCTCGCGCGTAATTTTCGCCCGCGCATTTTTTTTTCCCCGCCGCCTCGACCGTCGTTCACGTAATGTCCCGCGAATCGTTATTGTTGTTGTTGATGTTGTTCCGGTGGTTGATGTCTCGCGCGTTCTACGCTTGCTTTTTGCTATACAGATATTTTTTTATTTTCCATGATTTTTTTCTCGCGTACTACCTACTCCTTGTTCCTTCGGCGAGTGTGTTGTGTGGTCACTTGGTTAATAAAATTCAATTATCCCAATAAGCGATTTTAGCTTGACTAAAATTATTAAAATATCTACTACTTACCTACCGATTTTCTTAGTTATTTTTTAATATTTGAAATAAATTGCTTAATATAGCGGTTCATAATATTACACCGTGAAATACAACAAAATATAATGTGTATATCTCATGCTGACAATAATTTTATTGTTGTCGTCACACAACGCTCGTTATGTGTCAATAACTGTTGTTTATAAATTAGAAGTTAATAATAATTGTTATTTTAATTTCAGTTTTAATTTAAAACTGTAAAAATACTATTTTCATGTACCTCCGGTTTTTTTTTAGTTTTTACGCACATAGTTATAATTCTGATAACAATATTATGTAGGAAACTAGACAAAAACATCCCGTTCGTGGTTTGTTAGGTAAATTATGCTTGAAAACTGGACTATCCTGTTTTAAACGTAATGTAATGGTTCCTCTATATTTTGTTTAGCGAATCAGTAGGTCAGATGTGCTTGCCCCTATCGCTGTATTTTAGTTTTTGTATTACTAATGGTTATTTTTAATAGTTTTCAATATTTAAATTAATACAGCTCAACAATTACCACTACAATATAACTATGTGTTCGCGGAAACTCATTACTCTGTAAATATTTTTTAAATTTGTGTGCGGGACATTTAACTAGACTCTAGAGCAGTAGTTTTCAAATTTTTTGATTCGTTTTACCTCTAACCACTAGAATCAAACACCGCATCACCCTAATATCAAAATAATAAACAATCTTAGCTGTATATTTAAAAATTATTCTATTATTAAAAACAAAATACAGTATCTACACAGAAAAAAAACGTTGATATTAATATTAATATAATAATTTGATTTTTTTTGCAAATATTTATTTATTTTTAAATTGTTTTCTTTTCTCGTTGATATTTCGTGTCACTCCAAAACTGGGTCCATGCCACCTCGGTTTAGAACCACTGCTCTAGAGTAACGTATCATAATTGCTTAGGAATTTTTTTCAATGGCAAGGGCAACCTCTATTTTGAATATAATTTTTGAAGTTATCAATTTTTTTCTAGTACTTAATTTTGATCCAACAGCTTGTCTCTTAAATCCAAAAATGATGAAATAAAAAATGTGTTCCTAAAGGTACCTATATAATTTTTTTAAAAAAAAATGTATCAAATTAATTTTTGTTTTTTAGTTTTATGTATTTTTTTTTTCATTCAAAAAACAATATAATAATACATAAGCAGTGAATAATTTATTATTTTAATAATAAATGCTTAAGCAATGTATTATAATATAGTGTTTTGAGGGAAAAAACCGTTAAAAAAAAATTATTTAATAATTTTTTTGGGATTTTTTTTTTTTAAAATTATACCTATCTTTTGTTTCTTTGTTTTCGGGTTTAGAATAAGTACACGCTGATAAATAAAAATGTTAGTTCGTAATTCGTATAGGTATCTATCCGTTAGTCTAGACTCTAGACTCTAGTTTTATGTTCCGCGAACAAAATTGATTAATATTAATACGTAACAGGGTAACGAGTAATTAAGTATTTAGTGTACCCTATTTACCACAGACACGCGGTGTATTGAGATTTATAGATATTGCCGCTATAGTTATAAACTTATACCTATATAAATAAATAAAAAAAAATCGTCGAAAAAAACGATCATTACAAATTATGCATAGTATATATAAATATAACTGAAATTTGTTTTTCATTACTATCAATTAAAAATCCAGAAAATTCGAAACACATTAATATATTATTAATGACATTAGGTCCCACTGCTGTATAATACAGCCTGTATTATACTTAATACTTATAACATTATTTTTCTATTATAATTAATATAGTACATTAGTTTATTTTTCGTATTTTTGATAATCTTTTAATTCATTGAATATGATTCACAAACAGGAAGAGTGATAAATATGTGTGGGTAGTTTAACTGTCAAATACCTCGTACAAATAACACTATATACCTAATATTGATATAAGAATGTAATATTCAATGTCGTATCTAGGTTATTGATATTTTATGTTGGGTCTTCGTAAAAAATATTACGTATTCTTTTAATTTTGATTCAAGTTTTGTTTTTTTTTTGTTACTACTAGCTTAGATTATGTTTGTAGTATGTATTTTGTCCAGAAATACTCAGCAGACTAATAAAATTAAGTTTTCTACTCATCCCCTTGCAACATCCTACCATAGTGAAACCGGTATCGATGGCAGGGTTTCACGTCTTTTATATTATGTAGTTAATAGAATAATAGATGAATTGTATGTGGGTATTTATTGTGATAAATTATAATTTCCGCCATTGGTCGAAATATTTATTTGGGTAAATAATAATTTTATTATGTGATTACGATGATCACAAGCAGCCTATTTTCTCTATTGTAATTACTAATTAGTAACAATTTCTTAAAATAAATATAGAATCAAACAAGTTTTTAATGAGCACTCCTATACTTTGTTCAAAATGAGATCGCGACTCGGCGGTGACCAGTTTTCGTCGAGCGACGGACAGACACTTCCCCCACCTAGTCAAACAATGGTTCGATGCTTGAAGCATCATGCTTCAGATCAAAGCCACGCCCATGCGCACAGCTTGGCCGCCGAGTCACGATCTCATTTTGAACAGATAAAAGAGTATAGTTTCTTGAATTTTTTTTTTTACAAATTGCACATTGAAATTAATCATTGTTTGGCGTTTGTCATTGAAATGCATTTCACTAAGACGGCAACTGCCGTATTTGACTATCTCTTCAAACGAATAATTTGAAAAAAGTTGTTCAATAAATTAGTAAGAACAACTATTTGGCAGTTTTGCAGGCACTAGTGCATTACAATTATATAAATATGGTAATAGACTTTATAAGATACAAAAATCCAATGATGGTGACAATTATAAACTATTACTTTTATTTAAACAGCATCAAAAAAAGGAAATAACACCTTCAAATTATTAACTTCCATTTATTATGCATGCAGATTTTAAAGATTTATTTTTGTTATTTTTTATTTATATTATATACTTTTTTAATTTACTTTTTAATATAACTTTTGTTAATGTAGTTGTAAATTAAAAAAAAACTGATTACTTTAACTTGTTAAAAGTTTTTATAACATTGGTAATTGAATTTTTATTTTGTACGTTTTAATAATTAACAAAATAATTCTGTTTTATTGGTATAAGTTATATCTTCATGATATTTATAAAAAAATATGTTATTTGTCTAAGGTTTAAGTATTTACCTATCTTACATTTATAATAATTAATAATAGGTAATATTTTTATGTTATGTTTTGGGTATAATATGTTAGATAATATCCATTATCCAATATCCCAGTTGATATTGTACTGTTGTGCTAAAAATAAATAAATAAATAAATAGATAGGTATAAAAAAGGATTTAAAATTAGATATAAATATTATTTGATATGCTAATTTGGAGCTACCTATAAAAAGTGTATGAATGTTAGAAATATACTATACCTAATTAAAATTTTGATGAGTTTTTTGGTAATTATTAAAATAATTTAATATTAAGGAGAGCCCCATTAAAATAATTGTTAATAACCTGCTGTCATATTACTTATACCTATTTGGTAAAAAAAAAAAAATAATAATAATTTTTTTAATCCTATCTTCAAATCGTTATCAATTTAAATTATACATTATTGATTAAATAAATTAACACAAATTAGTTGCATATTAATGTATTATATTACTTATATAGCTACTTTTCTAATATTCATTGTTATGTCACTGTTTAATATAATATATGTATTTGTCTATTATTCATTAGATCCTGCCGAAGTTCTACATTCGAGGTTCAATGATGCAGAACACTTATTTGAGTATTATGTACACTATGAAGGATATAATCGAAGATTGGATCAATGGGTACCTAGAGATCGGTAAGGATAATTTAATTTTGATTTATAACTAGTAAAATTAGTTAGTATGAAAAGTTAAAACATCATATTGTGGTTTAGGATAATGAATTCAAGATTTGATATTTCTGAAAAAAATTGGAAACAAAAGGATGTAAATAAAAATCTAGATCTTCTAAATCCAGAAAGAAAGATCACAAGAAATCAAAAACGAAGACATGATGAGATAAATCATGTTCCAATGGTAAAAATTATTTACTAGAAACTGTATGATTTAATTAAGTTGCTAAAATATGAAATGTAATATTTAAGTATTTCAACTTCACTAGGTATACAATTGTGTGTTAGAATTTTTTTTGTATTGTATTTGGCCCATGGGACATCAAATCTTTACCTTTATAAAGTTGTATGTACAAAACTAGAGAATTTCTTATTGAATAAATAATATTAATCTAATATGTTATCATAGTATTGAATCATGACGTCATATTGCTATGCCATTTGTAAACAATGAAACCAATTTCATATTGATAAATTTAACATCTGAGTGTATTGAACTTTTATCAAATTTTAAGTTTAAAACATTATCTGTGCTTGGATTTGGCTGTTTTATAATATTTTAATTTTTCTCTGATAAATGAGCATTTTTAAACAATAATATTTTCAATACTTTTAACTTGTATAACTTGTATGAAAATTAATGCATTTATTTAAAAAAACCAACAAATAATAGGCATTTGATAATCATTAAATTAATAAACACAAATTTGCATTTTTTTTTTAATGGGTCAGAGAGAGATAATAAATTAACACTGATATCTTAGTATCTTTTATAATTGTTCTATTTAAAATTGGTCGGAGGCGGTTAGATGACTATTATTATTGCAGTAGGTTTCTCAAAAATATAGTAAACCTTATAAAAAATTAATTATATATCGAATTGTCAAAAACATTTTTTTTTTTTTAATATTCATAAATTTTCTTAGAAAATAATTATATTGGTATTAATATGAAATTTTACTTTTACTAGTCTTATGCAGAAATGGATCCAACTACAGCTGCTTTGGAAAAAGAGCATGAGGCAATAACTAAAATAAAATACATTAATAAAGTACAGTTGGGAAAGTACGAAATAGACACATGGTATTTTAGTCCATTTCCAGCAGAATACCAAAAAGAATCTAAAATTTGGATTTGTGAATACTGTTTGAAATACAGTAAACTAGAAAAATCATTCAAATATCATATGGTGAGCACTAAATTAAATATATTAGTAATTTTTTTATATATATTAACAATTGTAAAATTTTAGAGCCAATGTACATGGAGACAACCACCTGGTGTTGAAGTGTACCACAAAGGATCATTATCAATCTGGGAAGTGAATTCCAGTCAACACAAAATGTATTGCCAGAATCTTTGTTTATTGGCAAAGTTATTTTTAGATCACAAGACACTCTATTTTGATGTTGAACCTTTTTTGTTTTACATACTTTGTGAAGTTGACAAAATTGGTGCACATTTGGTTGGATATTTTTCTAAAGTATGTTGATTAAATTAATAAAAATATAAACAATTTTAAATTGTAACTAGGTAGTTGTTTATATTCTTTTATTTGCTTTTAGGAAAAAGATTCACCAGATTGCAACAATGTAGCTTGTATATTAACAATGCCACCATTTCAGCGACAAGGCTATGGAAAACTTTTAATAGCATTCAGTTATGAATTGAGCAAATTGGAAGGACTTGTAGCCAGTCCTGAAAAGCCATTGAGTGATCTTGGTAAATTGTCATACAGATCTTATTGGTCTTGGGTATTGTTAGAAATTTTGAAAAATGCTTGTGGATCTTTATCAATTAAAGACTTAAGGTATATTATATTCATCAACTACATTGATAAAGAGAAGAGTTGTTAAAAATGATGTAATTTATTGTAGCGCCATGACTAGTATCACCCAAACGGACATCATTTCAACGTTACAGTCCATGAATATGGTAAAGTACTGGAAAGGTCAACATGTAATTTGTGTGACACCAAAGAATGTTGAACAACTGATAAGTTCAGAACAGTATAAACGACCCAGATTCATATTGGAAGGAAGCGCTATTAAATGGACACCAAAAAAGTACAATCCTCGCCCTGGACCATCTAGACATTCAAGATCCCAATACTTAGCTGGATAAAGAAATTGATGCAGATCCTGTGAAATTATTAACATTACCTAGTAGTCATTTAAGATTTACCTAATGTAAATAGTTAAAACTTTTTTACATATATATTTTAATATATATTTTGGGAAGGTTTAAATGACAAGAGCAAACATCAGTATTGTTGTTCGTTAAGGACTGTTATGGATTATTGACAACAAGCATTGAATTAAAAAAATATATACATTCTCGGAGTATTTTATGTATCCGATGATTTGTTAGACTGTTAATGGGTGGTGTTGTAAATGATTTATGGCGAACACAATCGATGTGACAGGTTATCAATCTTGCTAGACTTGAGGTTGTTTCCCGGTACCCTATGGTGATAGTCTTGCATAGATACACTTATTATTAGGGTTTAGTGTGATAATATGTTTGCTATTTTAATTAAGTACCATATTATATTGTCTCTTGTCATGCCTTTTCATCATGTGATAGTATTTTATTTTTGACTTTTCCAAGTACACGCCTAAGACATAAGTTGACATTTTAATTATCTCATTGTATTTCAATAATTTTCTATTTTATATCTTTTGTATTTCATTAATTAATGTGAATGTGCTTATGTTTTAGCGTAAACTAATAAAATAAATGCAAACTTACTTTAACTTTGGCATTTAATTTTAAATATGAGTTAAAGGATATATTATGATATTAAAATGATATGTATACATAATTTCCTATATCAAATCTTTGTTTCATGTTTCATGTACCTCTTTGGTTTCCTTTTTTTAAATCCGATAATTATTATTCATACATTTATTGATATCTGCTATTAGCTGTATGATAACAGTTTTATACATTCTGTTTATGAACTGATAGCTGTAACTAGTGACTGCTTTACACCCTTCATGCATCTCCTCTTAATATTTTTAAATTAATATTTGGAGTAATGTTTGATATTTTGATGAACCAATCACTTGGTTAAAAAATAAAATCTTTTTTTAAATGTAATTTATGACTTGAATAACATTCAATTGTGAAATTGTGTAAAGTAAAACTAAGATTTATAGTAAATATATATATTATACATTCACTAGTATAATAAAAATAATATTATATTGTAGTGTATTAGTATGGAGCTCTTGGTGCAAAGGAACCTATTATTGCATTCATTATTATATTCCAATGGGTTATATTGAATATGGCATGGTTTATGTTTGTAGATAATTAGATTAATTTCTATATTCTTTTGTATTGATAGTGAAAACTGTTTAGTTTTTATAAGAAATTTGGTATAAAAATAAGCTAATATGAAAGTAGCAGACGCTTATGTATACTATAACTTAGGCAGATTAAAGATATTTAATTCACTGTTGAAAATGTTCTATGATAATATGATATTTAGTATATCTACTTCAATTTGTGTTAGATGGTTATATTAATAATCTTATATTTTATAATTACCAATAGAGATGTGAAAGTAACTAAGAAATACTAAAGAATTTACCAGTCCATCATTTTTTCTAACATTATATGGTCATTTCTATATTATTTCTATACAATATGTTCTATTTGTTATATATTATTATTATTATTTTTTTTTTGAAATTAATGGATATTCATCTATGTTCATCTATAAGTTTCATTATAATATATAATAAATATGCCTAGAATTGTGTAATTGTATTGAAACCTAAAATGTTTCAACATTTTAAATACTGATTATTTTGTAAGTTTTATTTCATTTCTTCTTAATTGGAAACAAATATTGCTGATTTATTGTATATTTTTCAAGTTTGAGTGTATAATTAAATTCATAAATTATTTCTCAAGATAATCTGTTGTTAATAAATGATAGAAAAGACGGTTTTCATTATTAAAACAATGTTTAATGTATTCTTATAAGTTATAAGATAAACTAAACACTTGTGAAATCATTCTGTTTCATTTGAATATATTTTGACTATGAGTTGGTATAATTTTATTATTTAATCCCATTAATGTTCAAGTAAAAAAAAAAAATAAAAATAATAAGTATATAATTTTACGGTATAGGTGGTAATTTTTCTTTTAACATATTGTCAAATTTCATCACCAAAAAAAATGTATTTACAGTTTAAAATAATGTACACTTCAAACCTGTTGTAATAATACCTCACTAAAAATTTATCTTTTTAATTTTTTTTTTTTTTAAAGGGTGTTTTAACGAATTAAAAATAATTTTAACGATGGTGCTAAAATAAATTGGCTGAAATGATTAGTTTTTAAGTTATGACGACTTACAATTATTACTGTATATCATATATACGTTAAATACTTCAATATAATTACATGATTCAAAAATCAATTATCGTAGTCTAGTGGTAACTAACACTTACTAGAGTCTGCCGGATTGGGGTTTAATTCCACATAATTTAATTTTTTTTCACTTTTTTTTAAAAATTATTTTACCGGCGATCTTATTTTTTCAAATGCAAAAAATGTGACCGCGTGTTTCGGCACTCGTCGCTCTACTCAGCACAAATCGAAAATATCTCGACTTGCTATGTTCCGCCACCTCAAGTAGGCATTAGGTTAAAATACATTTTAGGGTACTACTTTTATAATTGAAAACATTAACAACAGTAAAATGAAATCATCAATTGCGGCATTATATAATATAGGTATACGATATACAGTATTACAGTAATAATTATAAGTCGTCATAACTTAAAAACTAATGATTTCCACTAATTTATTTTAGCACCATCGTTCTTAACTCGTTAAAACACCCCTTATATAAAAGAAAAAAAATTGAAAAAATAAGTTCGCCCGAAAAAGTAGTCTAATATCAAACAATGTATTAAATATCTCGTAATTTGTATCATAATTCATAAATATAATATAACCCGCCCCAGAAAAAAATCGTATCTACACCACTGCTGCCTAGTGCCTACCAAAATTATTTAATAATGGCACTTGTGTCATAAATTTTCGCTGTTCATTAATTTATATGTGTGATTAATAAAAACCGGATTTATATTCTCTTAAAATACCTTAAATATGTTATATGATGCTAATATTCTCTAAAAAAATCTTCAAATATTCTTATTATATTCTCTTAAAAATCTTAAAAATATGCAACAATAATCAATGAATATCAATATATGCTTTAATATGCATTTTTCCAATTTTTTTTTTACAACATTCAAAAATAACAATTAACTATATAGGTATATAATATATTATGTTAAAAAAAAACAATATTCCTTTGTTGTATGCAATGGCAAATATTTACTTTCTGAAGAATAAAAAAGAAACTTGAATATTATTTTAATTTTATTATAAAATTAACAAATAATGTTTTTTTTGTCACAATGATAAAAAAAAAGTGTAAAATATGTTCAAAAGCAATTTTTCCAATACCGTAATATTAAAATGAATAATAAATAAATATTTTTTCTCACAATTTACTAAATATGCTAAATGGAATTAATATTCTCTAACCTATGAAATATTCTCAAATATGCAAAAAAAACTTTTTTCTACAAACTCAGAATTGAACGAATCGTCCACATTTTTTACTCTCATATGACTGCATAGACCCAGTAACGATGTGTAATAAAAACATAAATCCGGTCTTTAGTGATTAATAATGAAAGGTGTGAGATATAGGGCCAGTTGTACCGTCTTCGGTTAAACAGTGATTAAGAGTTAATCAATAATCAGCTGGTAACAGATTTTTAATCGGCCAAATTCGGTTTAAACTACGGTTAACTTTAATCGGAGATAGTACAACTGGCCCATAAAATCATAGATGTAGTTGCCAGTTAGGAACAAATCTATGTGTTGATAGTATACATATAAATTAGATATAAATAGAAAAAAAAAGAAATTTCCCCATTAAATGTTATAAATGTTATAATAACATTTTTATTTAAATTTATACCATATTTAAATTTAACTAATAACTATTATTACCATATGAAAACCTACACCATTATACCACGAATTTCATATATATTATATTCATATGAATGATATGATGACATTATGGTGTTATGAAACTTATATTATAAACTAAAATAAATATCAATGTGTTTTTTTAACATATTGATATTGATATTGTCGGGACGCAATTAGGTTATAAAAAAAAGGTTACCAAGAAGCAAATAGGCCATGTCCCTTTTTGAACTTTTTTTTTCGGGACGCTACTCACCTACTGACCTACTGATAATTTCGGACGCAAGTAGTACCTATGCATTTATTTTGCTATCTACTAATTTTTCGGTGGTCATTATAGTCATACACTCATACTGATTACTTGTTGTAATTTAATTAATTACAAATTTACACAAGAGAGTAGAGACAAGACAAATAAATTCTTTTAGATACCTATTCTAATGTTAAATAGAATAATATATTTATAATAGCTATACATATTGCATGTAATTATTTGAACTATAAAACGTTTAGTTTTAAATTTTTGAAAATATCTTAATAATAACATACTTTTAATTTTCAAAATAATAAACTATAGGTAAGTACTAATCATCTAAATATTAACATCACAATGTAAATATATATGCATATACCTATATCAATTATAACTACCAAATTGTCAACTTTTATAAATTATTTGTCAGTTTTAGGTAACACCTACCCAGTACCCACTCTTAGATTAATTATGAAACTGAATAATACATAATATTGTCAATAGTGTCATATTTATGTTATTTGAAAACAATTAATGAGTTTACGATTTTTAATTTTTTTTTTTCGAGTAGTTAATACTCCCCCCTTTGCTAGTTTTGTTAACTTTATAATTCCAAATAGTCGGGAATCGACGAATGTTTAAAACTACCTACTTAATATTTATTGTATTTATACAATTCCTGGTGAAACCAATAGGTTATAGTGTTATACACAGACCCGGCAATCAAGCAGTAGGTGACATAGAGCCACGCCCAGGGCTGAGTAGGGTAGCATTTTTCAAAGCTGCCGGAATTTAACATTTTTGAATTATAGATAAAAAATGGTATTTGATGTAGTATTTACATGTATAGGGCGGCAAAACTTAAGCTCCCCTAGGTGAGTTTAAACACTTGAATTGGGCCTGGGTATACTCGTACAGGTGACATTATTTTTTCCTTGATAAAAAAGTGATGGAATCGATGAAATTCCATTCCATAATAATAATTATATTATGTAGATTGATAATTATAAAACTAGTATTTTCCTTCTCTTCTCTCTCATAGCCAACCACTCAACAATTATATAATTATATTTTAATAATGACTACAGTACATCAGTATATATCTTCCTTCGTATATTGATTTATATAGAAAAAAGAACTCATTATAGACAATTATAAATGTCATCAATTATACGGGTGCTGATTTTAAAACTTAAGTCTTTAATTAAATTTTGCCAATCAATTATAGGTTTGTGGTATTCTATCTAAAATTTAGAAAAAAATACTAAAAAAAACAAAAATTAATTTTAATTTTTATTTTTATCATGTTATAGTAAATACCTACTAAGTAGGTAGTATTACTTTTTAAATTTACATAATATGAACGTATCAACATATAACTTGTATTTTATTTTGCTTAAATAGTCAATAGGTATTTATAAACATATAATCATAATTACCTGTAGCCTATTTAAAAATATCTTAAAAAATAATACAAATGTATAAGAATATATATATATTTTATCAACTATGAACAATTTTGAATTTACGGTATAACTCACTATATGTAGGACGTAGGTAGTATATATATATTTTATGTATGCATATTTTTTACATATTATACGGAGTACTCTAATTCACTATATAGTGTATAAAATAGTTAATAGTTATAATAATAAAAAAAAAAGAAAACAAATAAATGTAATTTTAGATAAATTTATCTCGTCTTCACAACTTCCAAGACTATATGTTTTGGTCTATAATCTTATTGGGCTCAGCCTTTTAACGTATAAACTGTAGGAATACTATATAAATTATTTAAAATATAGTGTATTGTGTATTTGTGTGGGTATACCTTCAAACTTCTTTATCATAATATGTATATTTTGCCCGCAATACGCCAAACATTTGTTTAATATATAAATGTAATATATGTACAATGTACATAGACGAAAGAATGTAAAAAAAACTTCAATCAAAAATAAAGGAAGTGGTGTTATGAAAAAATGTTATAAAAATAGGTCACTGATATTTTGTAAAAAAAAAAAAAAATGTGTATCGAAATAAAAATATAATATGTAGGTATAGAAATTATATATATACTGGTGTACTGCTTACAATTATAATAATTATATAATTATATGTATTAATATAATTTTCTTTAAATACAATTCAATAAATAATAATATACATAATATAATTTACACCAATTTATATTTTTTCGTCAGCCTTCTTGTGGTTTAATCATGAAATTTGTTTATTCATCGTAGCGAGAGTATATAATGTTATATTGACATCGTTAAGTACCTACAAAGTATATGTTTAAGAACAATAAATCGGTCTCGCGTGACGACTTTATGATGTATATAATATTATAATGGTATATGTGTAGGTATTTGGTAGTTGGTAGACCGTATAGGTATTTACTATTTGTGTCCTCTATTTTGGACCGCTTTTATTTGCAGGGAGAATGACCCAAAATAACATATCAATTATACATATCATTTGAGTGAATTCACACGGGACCCCTAATATTTATCTAATAGTTAATACATCGCTTGGTGCTTGGATGAGCTTATAAATAAATATATGTTTATGAAATGTATGTATACAGACTAAGGCGTTTTTCTTCTCATTTTAAAATACTTAGGTTAACTTTAACTGGTATGGTTAAAAATTTATAATCCCTATTATCTTATAATTTATTACCTTATAATACCTTATATTTTATAACCTTTGAATTCACAACATCACGCTGAACATAAATACCAAATAGGTACTCGTTATTTTTGTAATTTCTTATTCTTTCTCAAGTCTTCAAATTCGTATTTTCCGTTTAATATTTTGATGCTGTCTTATATAGATATTAAGTAGATACGTATATAAGACCATATGTACCTAATAATATCTACAACCTACATGCCAATACACAATAATAAATTGCCTTCGAACTTGGACTACCTATGTATTATTCTTTCGCTTCACGCTCTAACTGAGTGAATAAGTGTGACATAACATAACTATAAATTATTTTTGTTATTTCTAAATGACTATAGATAGATATAGTAATGCATTAAGTATTTAAGTTTACATACCTACTAGTTTAAATCATAAAAACACATTTTTTTTTATTGGTATCTACACGCATCAGGGGCATTGTTCTCGGGTCTTTTTTGATGAAAATTGAATGGGGACGGATAACCGTATAATTTTTCACAATGGGTAATTTAGTTTATATTTTACTTACACATTTTTTTTTTTAAATAAACTTTTTCAATTTATAACGGTAGTGTTATGATTAGTAATCGTAGATAAATACCGATACCTAAATAACTATATACTTTATGAATATTTCTAATGATAACTGATTGGAAAAAATCTAAAAAAAGAAAATTAGTTAATTACCTAATAATAATTTATGTAATTCAGTCAAAATCTGAATAAAAAATATGATTTAAATATAATGAATGTTTGAGGCGTTTTATAATTTATTATAATAATAATTAAGCAGACTAGATAAAATCACTTGTACAATTCTTGATCAATGATCAGTGTACATAATTATTAAGCTTATCGAGAAGCTCGTAAGGTACAACCTCTAAGATATATATATTTTTTACCTATAATTTGTTCACATAATTAAATACAATGTATTATTATTGTTTATAGTTATTAATATATATATATTATATAACTACATAAGTAATCTTATATATTGTTATGAAGTATTGGTATAGCCTGTATCTATAGGTAGTTATTATTTATATAATAATCATTAAGAGGAGTTTGCCATACGAATAAATAAATAATAATTAAGAGAACGTTACACCTATATGTGTTATCTCTATCTTATAATTTTACAAGTGCGTAAAATAGCAAATTTATGCTTAGCAGCTTTCGTTTGGAGTAAATAAAAAATTGGAGTGAATATTGACCTATTATGAAACTTGATGGTAAGAACTAAGAACATTATCTGTGTTTGTATGTTGGTTTTTTACTGTCATTATGTATTTAGTTTTTAAGTTAGTTATGAGGATTTTTAACTAACGTTATATTATATACACATAACTCGCTAAAAAATTAAACTATTGTAAAAAAATAAAAAAAATAACACAGATAATGATTTTACTATCCAGTTTCATAATAATAAGTCGATTCATTGTAATTTTTAAACTAAACATGATCTGCTGAGCATAAATTTGCTATGTTACGCGCTTGTAAAGTTATAAGACGGAGACAACACGGCATGCAAGTGTGGAGAATAATTTATTTTAATATGATAGTAATCTCCTAATAATATAGAAGTATTTTAAATAACAAGTTATCAATCATTTGTTATTCTATATCTCTACTATTTCTAATTGATTTTGTAGTTCATGTAATTATAAATTTAACACCTTCTATTTCAACCTAAACGTAAAAAATGTTTTCAACACTTTTTGTTGGTATATAGGAAATAAAGTTATTGATTTCTGCGAGGCTGCTCCCCTTTCACTATTTTTAAAAGTGTTGAATTTTTAACTTTTTGAATGAAACATGCATTTTAATTTTATGTTCCAAAGCAGAATATTTTGAGAGTAGGACTTTGATACATATAAATTAAATTTCAAACTAGTACCTAGTAAATTAGACAATACGTTATTATTTAAAGTTAAGATGACAGGACATTACTGTAAGTATAATATAGTGTGCTACTCAATTTCACCGTTGCTCGCATAAATTGTATATAGATTTTAGGTACATTTTAAGGAAACATTTGTTAAACAATATATACGAATATAATTAAATTTAATTATTAAAACTGTATTTCATAGGTATGTGAAATTTTAAATTGTACATTTGTACCCTTAAATATTAAGTATCAGGTGGGAATACCGGCCACAGTGAAAAACTGTGAAATTATTATTATACTGTTTCAAAAAGATAAGACGCCAAAGCGTAACTAAAGCGATTTGAAAAATATATATATTTTTATTGCTTGTTACTTCATGAATTTTAATCGACAAGGTAATGAAAAAGTTTAAAGTGACTTAATTTAATTTTTTTCTTATAAGAGAGAGGTAATCTTTAAATATTGAATTATATAGTTAGGTATAGGTATTAAAGTATTAAAAAGCATTTTAACATTTATTTAATGCGTCAAACGGTTCAAAGACTCAAACAGTAGACTGATTATAATAAGTTGCTTTGCTTACACTAACTAGGTTAGTAAATAAAGTATGTTTTGTTTACTTGATTCACCATTTTACTGCTCTAAATACTAAATAGTGTTTTTCGAAAATAGCATCACACATCGCTTTAGGTACCTATATTATAAATAGTATTGAACGGCGAATTCTGCAATGTCTCTTTTGCGCTGTTCGAAATGTAAAATATTAAACGGAATACACATTTACCGGTTATATAGAAACATATTATTTTGTGTAAATATCTATTTTGCAATTTATTTGGAGCTGTTCCCTGAGTGAGTGCCGAGTATCCACATTTTTTGATTAAAAACCAGCGACGTGGAAAAAGTCTGTAAACACGAGATTGAGATATTATAAATACGTACCTACATAATATCGCGACTAGGTACCTATCGAGGTAATATTATTATAAAAGTTTTTCTTATTCGTTTAATTTCTATATATATATATACCAGGTGTTCAATAAGTTTGGAAAGTCTTAGTTACATTTATTAGCATCATGTATCTAAACATATATTTTAATATTTACATGCGGAACAATAACTGATAACATTATAGTGTACTATAATAATTTAAAATATTTAATAACCTCATTCGTTATATCACTATCGTTTATTAGTACCAATTATTTTAATGACTGTTACCAAACTTATTAAACATCTTTTATGGCTATATATATTTCAGACACCGATTAATTGAGAGCATAGTGAGAAAAAAATAGGTATCTTTTTTATGTACAACGCATATTATTCAATATTCATTATAATAGTTATGTTATCTATATTATCATACTCATTATGCTGCACGCAGTTACACCCTCTTCCAATGGTTCATATTTTATATGAACTTTCGAGGTTTGGTGATACTGGGAGCTTTATCAATCATGCCCAGTGCTTACTAATATATTTTCCTTAAATTATTCATTTTTTAAAATTCTGATTTTAGTTGTAAAATACAAATTTAAGAGTTAAGACCATGTTTTAAATTGGGTACTCAAATCTGCTATGTCATTTATTAAGGTCCTGTGACGGTATAAACTTATATCTTTCAAACAAAAATGAACCTTTTTTGCTATAAATCGACAATTGTTAAGATGATGGTTTATTTTGAAAATGTTATTTAATTGTCCATCTAAATTGAAAACCGAAAAAGTACCTATATAGTTTTTGAATTATTAATATATTTTTAGATACCTCCTATATTCACAATGTCTATGGTAAATAATAATAATAGGTTTAGAATTTGTGATCCGCGGGGGTTTGTATAATAACTATGATCTATTAAAATTGTAGTTTGTAAAAATTATACTAGTATAATAATTAATAAGTACTTGATCAGATATTTTATGTATAACCTATTGACTTATATAAATACTGAAAGACGATTAAGTGTATTTTTAAACACGTTGATTAATGATTAGGTATCAATATCATTACCTACATCTAATATACTGAGTAATACCTAGGTGTTATATTACTTATACTTGATAGTTAGGCACTTATTAGTAATTAGTAATTACTAAATACAACTTCATAAGCGAGTAACGTAAATAATAATCAATAAAAAATAAAATATGTCTCAATGACCACGTAAAAGCAATAAACACTTTAATAATATGATAGAGTGATAGACAATAGTAGATAAGAGGAAAAGTGTAAGACATTTTTAGTTTGAGCAGGTGATGTTTTTTCGAATCTCTTCGAAATGGGCATAATTTCAACGATCAAAAGGACCAAAGTTGCGAATTTAGGGATAATATAATGACGTGGTGGTTAGTTTAAACTGTTTAAAGGAAGACTCTTAAGTACAAAATATTTCAATACACATTATCCCACAATACATGTAATTATGGCCTATGTCCTATAGGATAATATTATGTCTCAGTGATTAGCGAAAGGGAATGAAAATGATAAACTTACATAATATGTTAATAGTTAACAGAAAGTTAGATAGAGAGACATAGAGTGTAGATATGTTTGGAAACTAAATCTGGAGTGTTTAAAGATAAGTTGATTGAAATTTGGTAGAGGTGTATGAATGATCGAAAGATATTAATTAAATTAATCTTATTTAGTAAAATTGAATCAGAAAAGAGTTATTAATATAATTAACATTTTTTGATATTCCACTTAATAAACTTAAGATATTTCTACAAAATGAGAAGTTGAGAGATAGAAGTGTTAACTTAAAAATAAATTTGATCTATATAATTTAAAATATAATATTGTCTGCAAAATGTAATTAAATTTTATACTTTTACTTCATAATTCAGATCATGGCGGAGTTTTAGTATTAATATTGCGTTTTATTGTGTAATAATCAAATGAAGTTAATTTTTTCAAGGTTAGGTTTTTATTATGTGGCGACTCGTCATCAAAATATCTCCAACAAAATATCCCTGCAAAAATATTCAATGACTAAAAGTTCCACTCAAATATTAATTCAAAATTTTAACCTTTTTATAAAAGTTAAATAGATATTCAATACAATTATTATTAAAATTTATAGAATACAAAAAAATTAATTAAAAAAATATTAAAATGACGGTTTTCGTTTAAAATGATTATAGGTACTTATTATAGTAGGTACTAAGTTATGTGCTATTGATTTTAAATATTTACTATTATAAGTTTCATCACATTATCTTACAACAGCATTTAACTGCTTGTCCAATGTTTTATACTTTCGCCTTTTTTGTATTTTTATTTTTATTTTTTTGAGGTATTCCTGCTTTAGATAAATTCTATCATTTTTCAATTTAAAATTATAAAAAGTTTTAATTAAATAATTTAATTTAAGATTGTTAGCTCTCGACACGCATGTTGTAGGTAATAATATAAAATAACACACTACGCTATACCAGTATCAAAATAACGAATATCACACATAATTCACTCAATAAGATAAAGTGCGATTTTTACTAATTCTAATCGCAACTGTTACAACTTATAATAAAGGTTAGCATTTTGAGTTATTATTTCCTCGGAATATTTTGTCGTGAAACCATATTATGTAACATGTATGTAGTAGACGTTTAAGGTACCTACCTATGTGTTGTTTATCTTTTTTGCTGTTTGATGTATTGTACCGGAAATCATTTCACTGCAAGTCAAAAGGTCATTACTGTATATATAAACTATTTTACTCGTAACTCGTTACAGTTTTTCTTACGTTTACATACTGAATTGTTTTAATTTGTTTTCAAGAGTGAATTGCGCAGTGAAATCTATCGACAATGCAGCTATTAGTGGCTCTGTGATTGCTATTAGTCATTACGGACAGCGGTTTTTCAATTAACTTTAACAAAGACGGCGTATCACAATCTCTGGATAATGTTGTTGATGCAGCGTCAGCAGCAAACAATTTGCATGAAATCATAAATATATGCAAAAATAAAGAAGATGTAAATAGAAAAACTAGAAGCACTTCGAAGAGTGACGATTCTTCTGACACGAGAACATTTTGGCAAAAAATCTTTAATTGATAAAAATGGCAAACCGTATCATCCGAGGGGTTTTGGAGGACACGCTGACCATTATGCAGGATTCACTATACAATACGAGATTTATAGTCGTATATTTGAAGACTTTATTTTTTTGAAACACAATAATGATAGCGATTTAGTTCACCAAATACGTGAAGAGAACTTGAATTATGAAGATATTATAACTCGTGTTATGAAAGATTTTACTGGTAATATGTTTGGCGAGTTTGAACATTATTTAGTCGTTTATGCTCCTAAAATTGAAAATGAACTAGTAATATTATATGAAGTTAGTAAAATTGAGATGGTAGTAGCAAATGTCAGTCAAGTTAACGTAAAATATTCCGATCAATGTCTTTTAATGAAAAACAAATTTACTGAATCGTCAACAACATATTAAAGATACAAGTAAAAATCAAACGTGCTTTGATGATTTATATGACACATGGTGGAATAAATTTATGAATCAAATAAATGATACCAACAGTTTTATTAAAACTGTGAAGTACAACTTGTTACAATGTAACTGTCAACATATTGCTCAATATATTGCGTACGGTTTCAGTCAACTTGGTTGCGGGGAAATAACCGATCTATCAAATACTTACAATGGCATGTATTCAGAGCCAATCAATAGTAATAGGAACGAACTATTGGCAGAATATAACTCTTTTATATCTTCATGCAATGTAAAACCTTAAAGCGTTTTAAGCAACGAAAATTATGCAGTCTCATTTAGCTTATGTAGTTTTTTTATTTTTTGTATTTTTATGAAAGTTTTTGTGTGTAGAAAATATACAGTTAGATAAAATATTGTTATTTTTTTTTAAATTTAATTACCCTCGAATCTCCCATATCAGTACAGCATTTTAACATAATATTTCATTTCTGAAAAAGTGTTTTTAGGTTGTGTCAAATACGGTAGATATTATTGTAACTGAAAAACAGTAGACAATACAATTTTTGTTTTCTCAACGATTTATCGTACCTATCAGTTAGTAAATTAGTATCAGTTCATACAAATATTGGTTTGTCAATATTATCCGACGTATTAAATTCATAGTCTTTATTAGTCATTTTTTTTTTTTAAAATATACATATATACATATATTTTTAGCTGATCGGTTGTGATCGTGCCTTATTTTACTAACCCTAGTAAGTAATATACCTTTTATTACAGAAACGTTTCAAAAACCTATTTTGTTTAACTATTCAATTTTTATTATTTTATTCATTTTTTTCAGAGTTCTTACTTGAGCTAACAGTATTATTAGTCAGATTGATTTCTTAAGTCACATCATATTTTTAAACATAATGTCTATAATGTTCTGTTCTAAATTTTCATTTGTTATATAATTATTTTTACTTACTGTACGTCTGTACTATATTATTCTAATGTTCTAAAGGGATTTTACCCGTTTATTAATAAATAAATAATTAAAATATGTTAGATATTTTGTCTAGGTATTACCATATACAGAATCTCATCACATTCGACTTAATTCCACGCGTCGTATATTTATTTATTTATATTATGCATTTATATCAAAATGTTCATCAATAGCTAATCGTTGGTTGGATATAAATTTGACTTTACTCAACTTAACCGTCTACCGCAAAAACCGCTCAGCTTTCACAATTTGCCATTTTTAGCATGAAATAATTATTATTGCCAAAGCTACTTCGTATAGGGTTTGCGGGTACCTAGCAATAATAATAATAATAAATAAAACGCACAGAGCGAAGCAAATGATATTTGGTTAAGCTTTATCGGCTTTAGGTGTGAAATAATAAGGTGTGAAAATGGCGTTGCGGTAGTTCCGTACCAGTGGCTGTAATATTGCTGTTATATAATATACGAGTACCAAACTATGTATATAAAACACCTGTACTTACATTTATAGGTAACATGTAAAATACGCGTATTACGTATTCGCCAACCAAGTCAAATGTACATTATATTAATGGTTGCAATTTACGCGGGCGGGAGAGAAGTCTCAGTAGTCGACCATTTCATATACAATATAATAATTAAATATAATACATATATATTATATATATATGTGTACTTGTAATACGTGGGTGGCTCGGGCATTTGTTATGACCCGCTTAGATGTAATTGCGTTGGAGTGGGTGGGGATGGTGGGCGACGTGCAAAATTGTTTCAAAGTCAATATATGCATAATATAAAGTTTATGGGCTCATAAATCTTTGTTGCCTTCCTGCACCCCAACCCCGTCCGTCTTTATATCTCTCGCCTGCTATATCACAGCCCGTTTAATATACACCACATCACGGCTCACAGCGGCAAGAAAGGCGCAGTATAAATTTATAATATTAGTATGTTTAATATATATTATACAGTCTGTTTATAAGCAGGCAAGTCTTAAACTTATATTATTATTTATTATCCCTTAGATAGATCATAGATCATAAAATGATTTTCCAATACCTTTACAACTACCTGTATTTTCTATATAGCTGTAATTGACTGAGTGTTCCAAAAAGTTGTTGAAAATATTAAAAAATATATGGTGTGAAACCAATTTATGATGCGTTGAAGTTGACTTATAAGATACTAATAATAATAATAATTTAAAAGATGTAACCTACCTACATAAATTGTTATGTATAGTTTACACAATCCATAAAGATCTTGAATGAATGAATGTACAAAAAATGATTACTCTAAACAGTCTAAATTCTAAAGCTGTGTTTCTCATCCTAAGGATCGTGATCATCTTGATTAGGATTGCGTAAGTCAAAAATAATAAAACACCGATTTAAATAATGAACATTTTATTTTATATTGAACAAAAAAAACTTAAAATAAGGATATACGAATTTATATCATACATTCATACCTACTTAAAAAAGAAATAATAAATAATAGCTTACCTATGTGATAAGTTTAAATTACTAAACATGATTTTATAAATTAATATTATCGAAATGGTATAATATTTCGTTTGGTTAATCGGTTAAATTAGTTAATGTTATGACATTTTTATTATTCAAGTGTATACTTGATATAGGTAGGGGGGTTGTGAAGTGATTGTCCATATTTTATATAGATTTTCGGTGTTGGTGACACTAAAAAGGTTGACAAACGATGCTCTTAAATGACACATGAGTATTTAGACGTGTTTTTCAAAGCATTATTTACCAGTCAGCAGATCACAGCATTTTAAATTTTGTATCGCTATAAATAGAAATCACCATAACGTGCAGTATTTTTCAAATCATTGTAATCAAATGATTATTATAGACTCTGCAAGCTTTTCGTCTTATAATATAATACACCGAGTCTATAATCTACCTATATATCTACAAATATTATGTATTGTATATTAAAGCCTTATACTGCAGACGTATAAAGTGACGTTATAGAAATGCTCGCGGCTTTCTGGAAGGCATGTCAGCACATAGCCAATATCTAGGAGGAGAGAAAATCGCAATATTATTATGTACGAGTATGTATATATAATAAACATTATACTCATCGTGTACGACGTTATATTATGATATGATATATATACATAGTTTATGATACATCATGAGGTCCTGCGGGTAAAAAGTTTACGCGAAGAACCTCCGCTGACGTATGTTATGACTATACCTATAGACACACGAGTACGTCGAATAATAATAACTAATAATAATAATATGTATACACACTACACAGTGTGAACGAGTTAAATTGCCCGATGATTCTGTGTATATATATATATATATATATACATATATTTAGGCACGTTATAATAACATTGTTTTCGGTTAATCCAAATTTTCGATCCCGTGTTTTATGAGATAGGTAGGTACTATATTATGTTATAAAATAATGTTATTTAAACTTCACTGTATATTTATATTTAGTATACTGTACGTAACAATATATATACCATTATATACATACATAATATAACATATTATATTATTTATTTACACGTATCATATATAATATACACTTATGTCCTATTACTCATATTATACTATATCGTGGTACGACTGGTAAGTGGTTGTGTATTTAATAATTGCAGTATAATATTAAACTAAATAAGAGTCACGACAACTTTTCCCAAATACGCATAATATAATAGTCACCGGACATAAATCATTTAAGTAGTATAATGTGTAGTATAGTAAGTTTATCGCTCGACGTTTTTCACCTGTTTATTTACATAGGTATAATCTATGTTCTAGTAGGAAGTCAAGTACCACTAGTTGACTGTTGTAGTCAACTGCAGTCTCGAGGGATCGAAATGATGAGAAACAAGATGTAATTTGAACCTCACCGCACGGACCCGATGATTGTTTTAAAGTTTTGAATCATCTTATTCTGGCGAATTATTTACTATAATTACAAGTCATATAATATGTTTATCTAATAAAGATTAAATAAAATATGTAAAAAATGTTTCAATTTAATAACTATTTAAATCTTAAATTTTAAGCTAAGCGATTTGTTTTACCATGTGTGTGTGTGTGTGTTTTTTTTTTTGTTTCTAACGAGTGACGAGATACGAGTAGTATACCATACGTTTTGGAGCTTTAGTACCTATTCAATAATATTAGTGATTTCTCAGGTTTCTGATAGAAAATCAACATATATAATACAGATATATTATAATATATTTTTTAGAAATAGTTGATGTATGGATGGTGTATACTTCCATTTTGCGTTCAGACCCTTTTTTCATACATAATATATCATTTATCATTATATTTATATTTATCTAATCCTTTAAATCTACTAAATACCAGATAACTTAAAATTATATTTTAAAACGAGTTTTACTTTTTCATAGTAATATGACCGTAAACGACAAATCCTACATCCTACGTTAAAAACAAATTATTGATAATAGATAAATTATCAAATATCAACCATCATTCATTGATCATTGTTCATCGTTAGGATATAGAACAACTGAACAACAGTCGGCTAGATATATTATACCATTAAAACAACATATGGTTTTAATTGAGACAATATAATTTGTAATTAATAGTTGTTAATATTTTTTGGTGAATAATGTGATCATTTTCTGCGAATTCATAATGGAAGAACTATTTTTAATATAGCCAAATAGATAATCAATTAATGTATTGTCCTGTTATCTAAATAATATATATTCGTTTTGAAATGAGTATTACACTCTTTAAATGCTTAAATTAAAAGTAATATAATATAATATACAATATACATCTATTAAGATATTTAAATTTTTAATGATTATTTAGTTCAAATTATTTAAATTGTATAACATTTTTATGCGGAAATGTATGTACCTATGCATTATACAAGTATTTAATATAGTTTGTGATGCCATTGAATATACTGCCATGCAGTAGGTATCTAGGTACCTAAATAATTTTATAAAAGTTTCACCAAATCCATTGAACTCTCATAAAATTAACTATATTGTCTCTTGTACTGAGTTTATCTTACTTTAAATCAACAAGAATCAATTTTCATTATTAACTATTCAATGCACGCATCTATCAGTATATATTTACAATATAACAATATAATATATATGTTTGAATTCAACTTATCGTCAATTTTAAACAGTTTTCTAACCAAATAGTATTGAAAGTCTCTTAAATCCATGCGTATATATACGCGCATCAGTTACAGTTTTAATTAAATAGTTTTCACTTGTAGAAAGATTCTAGTGAGACTTGAGATTTGAATTGAGTTATTATACTTATATAAGTTATAACACTATTTTTGTTAACACTAACCGCCTACTAAACTAAATACCCAGAAACATAACTGCAAGTTTGATCAACTGCACAATGTTATATATATTTTTAGTTGAACTATACAATATTGTTACTATACTGCAAATATTATAGGTAGGTACTTAAACTATAGTTATACTTCAAAGAAGATAAATAACAGAAAATTAGATAGCCAAATTTACATTTTTATAGTGCATAGGTAGGTACCTTCAAGCAGGGCCGCAGCTAGCGGGGGGCTATAGGGGAGTCTTTTGCCCCGGGCGGAAAATTTTTAGGGGCGGAAAAATATAACTAAGTAATGGCCGAGTGATGGAAAGAGGGGAGGCAAAATTAGAGGTTGCCCCTTCTAGAATAATGTGTGGCTGCTGCCTTGCCTTCAAGAATATAAATAATCTAAATTATGTAGATGAGGAGCATAATTTGGGGGGAGGGTAAGCAGTTGTAAAGGTTAAGCTAGGTATTTTATAAATAAGGTGTAACTATAATATAAATAATAATATTAATAATAAATGTATTTACTAAGTGTAATTTGTAAATATCACTGGTAAGCACAAAATAAATACAAATATAAATAGATTAAAAGTACACATACTAATATATATTAATATTATATATATAAACTATAAACAGTATTATCTTAAATAAATTAAACAAATATTTTAAAGTTTTCGAAATTTTACCGAGTGGATAAATCTAGATATAAAGAAAGAGATGAAGAATACCGATAATTGCTGATCGGTTACTTTGCATTCGCCGAACGGTCAGATTCACATTTATTTCTTGACTAAACTGTTATCGTACCATTCGGAAAAACGATAATAAACGATATTTTGTGAGCTGAGATTTTATCATTTCTAGTCTGACAGAACCACTGAACTCTATACTAGTATACAGTTCAGTGGACAGAACGCGTCACCCGTTTTCAGAGGATTACAAATCGATGAAGCGGTGGGTGTCAGGGTAAGATGCATATCAGCCATATATCAGATATATCAGTCACCTATGTAAATTATTTACAGGTTCCTTTCGTATAATATTGTGATGACTATTTATGACTATTATTTAGAATTTGTTGTAGTAATAATATAGTTGTATTTGTATACCTACATTATAATGTAATGTGTGCGTGTGTTATGTACACTATCAGCTAGGTATATAGATTTTTAAAATACAAACTAGGTAGTCCCCGATAAAATTATCGTGATACCTTGATTAACTCTTAAATGCCGTTTATAAATAATATTAAAGTAATTGTTTTTATAATTTTTAAGTACCTAGGTATATACTTATACCTAAGTACTTACATTTGAAACAACTATAGCTTACATTGCCATATTATACATTTCAAAAATTTTGATTTCTTTTTTGATCTTAATTATTTTTATAAGATACGATACTATACAATTTGAATCATTAAAATTGTTATCGGGACATGATATATAATTTTTTATTTTTAATCGATAGGTTTTTGAAGTATGATTACGAATGTCCAAAACATAAATGTGAAGCACGTTGGTTGGTAGTTTGGTACGTATATTATACAGTATACACGTATGGTGTTTCCCTTAATTTGCTATGGAAAACTATTTTCAGTACTACTATCGTTATTCGTCGAAAGAAGACGGGTAATCAATGGACACACCTTTCCAATTAAAATATTATGACAATAGTAGTCACACCCTCGTAGTTCCATAAATGGACTTATTTGATTTTATATCTTTTTGTAACAATAAATATTGAATTACGTGTGTATAACAACTATAACATTATTTTTTATTGTCAAAAGTTGACATTTACGAGGATTTTTAATGACAGGGGGAGAAGCATAGCAAGGGGCATGAAATTACGAAAATATCTCCGGGTAATGTCTGATTACTGTTTATTTTCTTAGAATCTACTATAATATAATATTTTTTAATAAAAACAATCAACGAAATTCAATTTAATTTGTATGACCAACTTATTTGTAATAAGTTAATAATACCTAATTAATTGTTTAATAAATAATAATTGTCCGAATCAATTATGCAATAATAAATAATTACTAAATAGGTATTAAGTAATAAAGTATATGACAAAATTAAGTAATTTTTTCGATAAAATAAATATAGGTACGTAAATAAAAGGTCATCCCATGTAATATGACAAATTAATCTTTTATCAGATACCTATTAGGTCCATTAGGGGCTCACTAATAATGAACAAATACGAAAACTTAAATTCTTCTTAATTTGGTATGGAAGAAATGGAGCTGTCATTGGTACCTATTATATAAGGGCTAATATTAAAGCTAAACAAATAAAATTAAAATCATCTGCTGATGTATATTTTTATTTTTATTATAAAATTAATATTATATTCAATCTCATTTAAATTTATTGTAACCTATAATCAATATTCTGCACAGTAAGCATAATAATATTATAATACCTATAATATTATCTTTACAGTTCCCCTATTACATATTATAACATTTTATTACCTATGTTATTTCTCTGGTCTTTTATAGGTTAATCAGAAAACATACCTATTGGCTATACCTAATGTATAATGCTCATTCGTTACACCGAATTAAAATTTAAAATCATTATATTATTTATTAGATAATGATGGTTAAATGTAAAAACAATATTACGCCCAAACAAAGTAACCAATCCATTTAAAATTATTTAAAACAAATACCTCAAAAAAATAAAATGTTTGCGTCGCTGGTAGCGCAAGACGTAATAAATTAATAATAATAATATTTAATAGTGTTAATACTCATACTCGTAATACTATATAGGTATAATCCAACAATAAAAAAATTATAATGTGTGCGATCGCGGCGCTTCACTCAATGACGGCTATGGCAGCGACATCTCGCCGTGCGGTTCGCGACTGCGCCGAGAATGTCAATATGTCCTCCGGTAGAATGAGATTAGGCCGCACGCGTTGTTATCGCACTTTGGCTGCAGTAGTGCAGTGTTAACCGCACAGAATCCGCGTAAAGTTCACAGTCGTCAATCTCCCGTTTCTTCTTCGCAGTTCACAGTGATTTTCTTATTTTTCATGGTCACCTCGAAGTTATGTGTCTCGCGCGTCGCTCCGAACCGTTCGTGTTAGCCGTCTGTGGTTGCCGTCCGGGCTGTAGTGTTGACGCTGTCCAATGACCACCAAAAACGGTAGCAACATAGTTGTCGAGTGGCTTCGGTCCCTGCATCTGGGCCAGTACGCCGATTCGTTCCTGGATAACGGGTATGATGACCTGGAGATCTGCAAGCAGGTCGGCGACCCCGATATGGATGCCATCGGAGTGTTTAACCCGTCGCACCGCAACCGACTGTTACAGTCTGTCCGCACGTTGCGCGAGGAGGGCGCAGCCAGTGTTTATTTCACACTTGAAGAGTCTGCTGCGATACAGGAGGAATGCAAGTACTCCGCCTCTAAAGAGCAATGTGCCCCCAGTCCTGGCCACTCGTCTGGCAGCAGTACACAAGAGCTGCAGCAGGTACATTACGACGAGTACGAGGAAGGAAAGGCTGAACTAGTCAGGATACCCAAACTTCAGTTGAAGCTGTTGCTAAAAGACAAATTGTTACAAGATGGCATTAGACTCAGCTCTCAACCATATACCACTCAGGTAAGTGTCACCTATTAGTCGGCATATTACCTATCTATTTCCCCAATTAAGTTATATTTGTCATAAGCCATCAATATGTTGATGATCAGTAGGCAAAGTCCAATATGTAAATTGATTGAAATCATTCTTAAACTATTATAATACAGTCAGTGTTTAATATACACCTCTAATCGTCATATAGACAAGAGTATGTCCAGTTAGCATAGTTATAGGAAAATATTTATCTGGTCCAATACTGTCTGTGTTATGGACATAATATAATACTAATTGAACAATTTTATAGAAACAGTTTTCAATTTCAAAAAATGATTGTAGGTACTTATCTAACAAGGAATTATTTAAGCCTTTGGAGTTTTTGATAGGCAAAGAACTATTGAAAGAATTATTTTGTATTGTGTTTTGAAGTTAAAACATCTAATAGTAAATGGTAAATATTCACTTATTCTACATATTATTTTCTTTGTTCGGTAAAACAATATAGTACTTAATACTTGATCTTTCTTTAATCATACAAGCTAAATTATTTAATTTGTATATAGGTATTATTTATAATATTCTAATTATATTAGGTAGTTCAGAAAAAAAAATCAAGCACATTGATTGTATGATATTATGTTGATAATATTATATTCCCTTTAAATGACAACTATTAATATGAAAGAAATGTTCATGAATGGTTTATACAATTTGTGATGTTGCAATGTAGGTATATAATTCAAAAACATATAGATAATAAAAATATTTAGGTACCTAGTTTTTTTTTATTCTAGAAAACTTCTATACATTTATGTTGTATAAATGTTTAAAATACTTTGGTATTTACATAAAGTGAAATAAGCAAAATCTGTTTGTACTTGAAAACATGTGAATAACTGCTCACTCTGCTGCTCTCTAATAATTTGATGTTACACTTGTAAAATACTAATTACTTAACTGAAAAACAAATTAGAAAAATATAAATTTAAAATTTGAAGTTGAGGTAAAAGAGTAAATTTAGTATTTATATTGCTCTTCTGAATCTGCTGATAACTAAAAAAATATTAATAGGTATGCCATTATATTATTTTTACTAGGTAGGCGCTAAGGCTGCTTATTTAGTAATATTTGTAGTTTAATTTATGGTAAATAATTTCTAATAATAATTTATGGTAAAAATTAGCTTCTAAATATTTTTCATGTCTGAAATTTTGTAACAAAAAGAAATATTAAATATTTATGAAAATTCACACATTCTATTTAATACTAAAAAATTATACAATAATAATCAAATAAATAATATTAATTTACGCCGAGATTTTCGCATTAAATTTTATATCATGATACCAATTATATATAATTGTTAAAACTTATGTTATCAATTTAAAATCATTTATATTTTTTCGTTTAAAATGTTTTATTTTATGCACAAATAGGCAATAGATAATGGGTATGTTATACTTATGCTGTGTAGATATTGTAATATTTGTAATAATTTTACAATGATTTTGTAATATTTATGTCGTGTAATATATTATCGAAACAATTGACAATAACTGTTATGTTGTTATGTATGCATATTGTATATTATACATTGTAATTGTATACTCGTATACATAAAGATTTATAGAAATTAACATACCGTTTAAAAATTTAATTATAATTCCTATTTTGCAATTCTAAATAGGCATATATAAAACCTCGTATAAAACTATGTATTAACTTATGGTGAAATACAGTTCGAACTCCTCGTCAGAATTGAAATAATTATATCGAAGCACTAAACTGCCAAAAACTTGAAATTAATTGTATGAAAATACCGAATAAAATTAAATAATATCCATTGACTATTATACATTTTTATCTACTATAATCGCGTTCGAGTATACCTACACGTTCCTCAATTATGTCAATATTTCTTATGTATTACGATGTTTCAACTTTTAAATGACGGGTGAAGTATATTTGTTTGCATAAAAAATAAGAATAGATCAATCTTATTTTTCTCAAAAACTGATTTTTTTTTTTAATAATATAATATTTATAAATATTTAATATCACCACTAAAATCATAATTTTATCTGTAGAAATCTATACGTTTTGTCTGGTTCTTCTCTTTATTTTTAATACTACTGGGCACTGGCGTCATTCCAAATATTAAATTCTTGTTTCTAATGTATTTGTTGGATATTTTTATTTTGTTATGTGCCTAAGTATTTAATATATTATATTTGATTATAACAAAATAACTATTAATAGCTAGGTACTAAAACAAAATAATTAAAAATACAAACAATGGTAGTTTATTATAGTTTGTTATTGGTGAATGGTAATATTATATTATACAAAGATATTTGACAAGCTGACCCGACAGACGGTAATTATTTAGATTCGTATAAATAAATTGTACTTAAACTATATTATTAAACTACCAAAAAAAATAATAAGTAAGCTATTTAAGCTGACTTCAAGTAGGTAATTCGTTAAACTTCATTGAATTTTTTTCACTTATTTCTAATGCCATACGCATACGCGGTCAAGAATTCTGATAACTGTGAATTACGTGTATTCATAATTATCATGGAGTTATTTATTTATTTATTTTTTTTGTTCACCCGCTAAATCACTGTATTAGTGTTTAATTACTCATCCCCCAAACACGCATCTCAAAAACCAGTTTGTCAGCTTTTTTTTCATCCATTGAACAATCCTCATCGTTTGTGAAAAGGAAGCTGTTAAGCAAACGGTTTCGAAGAAAATCTCGGATGCCTACTTCCTATGTTACACGGCCTCCCCTCTTTATCTTGTAATAATAATATCTGTGTAGACTTTTGTCCATCTTTGAGAACTTGTTTTCTGATATAAATAATTAATATGAGCATAATATGTATCATGAATATCTGTTAAACTGTAATGATGGTATACATATCATATTATACATCGTTTAATATTATTCATTTATGCTTTAGGTAATTGACTTATTAATTGTTTTTCTGATTCATTTATTAACAAAAATTTGTTGTGTAAAATGTTTTAAAATGACGATAAATTAGACGTTGTTTTAAACTGCCAATGTTATACTATTTCCATGTCAATAAAGTCGGTTGCGTTCTATCTGCAAAAAGGTTCTTTATATTAACAGAGAGATGAGACAGATTGAAGTTATTGATTCTCAACGAATGAAAATAATGGATAAATTGCGTTTTCGTTGTAGAATAGTCGATAGCTCTCCGATGGTGTAGTAACATCTGCACTGTCAAATATCATGCAAATAATATCTGTAGGTATTTGTGTAACTTATTTTTTCTTCGTAATATTTGTTGAAAGGCTTCATTGGAAAGACGAATAATTTATCATTAGTTATTCCTATAAAAAATAAACATAAATCATTTAATAACTAATTTTTTAAAATTAAAATTACCAAAAATAGTAGATTGACTTATAATTATTTATAAACCAGAGATATTTAGGTTTTATCGATTCGTATTCATATGAAAACAAATGTATCGCAATGTTACAATATTTACAGGAGTAATGTATATTTATGCTTTTGGCTGTTATTGATATGGTAAACTCATATTATGTAAACCTATAAAAATAAAATTTTTGTGTATTTAAGAATAATAAATATTTGAATGAATAAATTTATTTAAACGATATTAACTGTTATGCAGTTTTCACAAAACTGTACAAAAACATCTTATTATTGCTAACTAAAACTTAATAGACATGTTTCATCAGATTTTTTTAACAACTAATTATTATATAAGGATTATGTTGGTTACGATATTTAATGCTGTGTTATAGTTGCTAATAGCGATAAATAATAATTTTGATTAAGTGAAAAATATTTATCTATTTGTTTCTAAATTCTTTTCCATACTTTTCGATTATTAATAACCAGTATTTTAAAATTTTGATCTGACATTTTTTGTTATTTTTTTCATGTTTGTAAAAAGTAAATCGATTAAAAATTATACATTTATTTATTTGATATTTTATGTGAATCAAGAATAATTATATTTATATTATTTCATTATTTATTACATTTTTTAAAATTATCAGTGGTATCACCTTTGAATCTTGAATATCTATTGGCTCAATATTTAATATTCTAACTACTCATCAGCAATCGGTTATCAATAGATTGAGAAATATCAATCATAGGTCAAATTCGATTTCAATAAAAATTATGTAATTCATACGAATATGTTAACGTTATATTTGTGTACAGTTATATTTAATATAAATATATTTGTGTTGGTTACCATCATGCTTTTAGTAGGTAAACAATATTAAATATCATATTTTTTTTTTTATTTAATAAAAAAATTAGTACGGAAATACCTAGCGTTAGTATTAGGAGTGAATTTCTTCAAATTTGTTGCAAATTATAATTTATTACAACTAAAGTCTGGTTTAGGTACCCTAAAAGGTCATTATTTGTTTAAAAGTTGATATTTTATCAATGTTTGGAATATTTCGTGGGTTTCTAGAAAATATCTAGATAATTTTAGAAAAAGCGTCCTTTAAACTACCATCTGTGTTTAATTTCCAATTTAAAGAGAGCGTAATGAAACTTTTTAAGCATTATTACTGACTTAAAGAAGAGTATTAAAATATACGTGTAGTATAAGTTTTTAAATAATTTATTTTAAAGCTTGTAGGTGCAATTAATTTTAAAGTATTTTGTTTATTTTATTAAACGGCTTATTCCCAGACACTTACACGATTATATTATTGTATATTATATACTTATAATTTTCAAAAGCTTAAATATATAATGTATAATATAATATATAATTTATAATGCTTATATTTAAATTGATGGGTTCAATTCTTATAACCATTACATTAAATTGGAAGATGTTTTTTTAATGATTAAAAAAAAAGTTTTTTAAACTCGGATAACTTTTCATGAATTGAATGACATTCAACTGAAATGGGTTTACGAAATGGGTTTGGCGAAGATTTCGATTAAAAACGCCAGGATTTTGGCACACTTAAGGGTACTTTTGTGATTTTTTTCTTCGTTTTCTTTCAAATTCTGATAGAAATTATGTGTACTCTTCTTTGTGTATTTATAATATAATATGATGATTAAAACAATGTGTATTGTTTAAGTCAGTTTGACCACAGTAAAATGAATTGTTGAAATTCGAAAATACTTAAGATTATAACTCCTAAGTCCTAAGATTTACTATTTAGTCTTTATAATCCATATAGCATGATTACATATTTTTCGAGATATTTAAATTTATTAAACATTTTTTTTTACATCTGTTCATACACTTATAAGACTAAATTTGAATGATGTTACATTAATTTCGTGTGTTGAAATAATTTATCTAGAAAACTACAACAAAATAGAAAATGATTAATATCTTTTTAGTAGTTCTTTTCTATGGTATTTATCTTGGACTGTAATGCATATAATATGTTATTCGTCCTAAACTCTTAAGGCTTATGTTTTTATATTATATTATTAGCATGTAGTTTCTTATCATTACATTTGATAATACTTGCTCTTTTCAATTATTTTAATCGTTCATATTGTTAAATCTGCTATATAACAATAATAATATTTAAATAATGTATGTAGGACATGTAGGTAGAAAGTACATCCTATTTATCTATACGTTTCCCATCATTTATTTATACAATTTCCAAGTAATAAAACTATACTCATAAAGTCATAAACATGTTCTAATTTTTGGTATTTTAGGTCAAGATAGAATTAATTAATATATTTAACATTGTTTAAATTGTTATTTAAACCGAAAATTGCATGATAATGAAATTTGTCAAGAAAAATTTTCAAAATGCTATTTTTAGCCTAATAAAGTACAAATATGTCTAAAAAGTAAAAAGAATCATTTTTACATAGTTTTAAAACGTTTTTTTTTCTTTCTAGTTTCTACCCATACCGATAGTAAAATATATGTTAAACTTATTAAGTGTTAGATTACCAATATTTTAATCCCTATTTTAACGAATCGATAAAATCCAATATACGTATGATTAAATTTAAAATTATTGTAATTCAATCATTCAGTTAATATTAATTTAAGTGTCATAGTTAATATGCTAAAATTAACTTTTAAAAATAGGTTGGAAAGTATGGAAATTTTTTAAAAATATTTATATTTATACTCCTAATATGTCAATTATATTTAGTTATGAATTTACATTATAATTTATTAATAAAATAATTTGATAATTTATCAAAAGTCATTCACATAAACATAGTATATTATAATATGTAAATTATGTTTGTGTAGAATAACTTACTAAATACTTAAACGATGTGCGTTTCCTTCGGCTAATTTCGTTAAATAAAACAGTAGTATTGTAAAATCCTGTTTTGACAGTAGGTGCGTGATGCGTTATATTACGTTCATCGACCCCAACATTTTGTCACGAACTTTGTACATAATGTTTGACGAATGGCAATTGTATGCGTTTCTGTACTAATTTAAATTATAAAGTTACTACCTTATATTTAAGGTTATTTGATTATTTTCGATAAACTTATTATCTACTCTACGTATATTAGTTCTGTACTTAGATATTATTTTCACAATGGGCTGATACAATTTTTCATAGAACTAGATTATAATTATAACATAAATGAAGTATGACATATTTTAATTAACCTGACATTTCAGTTTAGGTCCTGGTTTCCTTATTATACACTATTGACTTATGTCAAGTTGTTGAATTCAAAAGTTGTAGGGAACTGGTGTAACTTGTAGGCGGTCATATAGTTTCCGCCAAAAATGTGATTTTCGTTCCCGCCAAATATACTTCTACATAATATATTATTGCAATGGAGTTTTAAAGCTTCTTGTCTATTGCGATCATCGATTTTTATCGAGATTCAGGATAAACCATTTGTTAACGTAATAGAAGAACATAAAAAAAAAAAAATTGCATAACAAATGACTTAACTACTTACTATATAAGTAAATAATTTATAATAAATTAAGAAATTGTCAGAAATATTTGACTTAGTAGGTATATTATGTATATACTATATATATAAATATACATATACAAATTTAATCATAATAACCATAACTCAACTGAAGTTAAAAATGTGAAACCAAAAATTAAGTAAAACAATTTTTTGGGGGTCATAAAGACCGCCTCCCCGTGGTGATTCCTGGGTAACTTTAAATGGTTCTTAAGCTATGATTTAGACAGGTGGGTAGAAATATATTTGGCGGAAATGAAAATCGAACCTTTTTAGTTTCTGCGAAAACGATACTTGACAAATACGACTAACGCTCAAACTTAAATTAATATAAGTTGTAAACTTATAATTTTTGTAAGTTAATTAATATGATTGTTATTAATACTTAATATCCTAGTGTAAAGTATTTTTTTTTGTTATACCATGATTAACATCTCACTTTTGTTTATACAAAATGTAAATACTTGTATTATTGTGATAAGATAATACCTATATAGGTAGTCTTCATAAGTTTTGTATTTATTATACATTTATAAATCATAACATTTAAGAACTTTAATTACAAATCAAACTTAATTTATTGATAAATGATATACTTCATGTACAATGATAATAATGTAGGTATAAATAAAATATATTATATTTTAGGTTTAAAAAAGTGATTAGGATGTACCATAGAGTAATAGAGTAATTACTTTATAGCATGTACGGTTTGTTTGAGATACTATTTAAAATGTATAAATTGCCTATCGTTATTCCATCTTTGTTTCTCTTTTTACCATATAAAAAATAAAAAAGAAGAGTGTTTGTATGCGATATATATTGTGTACGTATCACGGTAAGACTAGACAATTAATCTAAAGGCATTGGGTAGGTTTTAATGTATTCACGCTAAAGGGTCGGACATAAATCCCGGAACCTCTTATCGGAAGCCTGTCCCTTCCGGCTTTCTCGGAACGCTGATAGTGTCAAGATAGCTCTTCTTTGGTCTTTAAGCCTTTACACGCTTCGAGAATTTCAGTACCAAACTAAAGAGAAAATCGTTCAAACTGCTCGTTCGCACAATACACATAAGTACGGTTTTACCCAAGTTTTGTTCAATGAAACCACGAATGTTATGTTAACATAATTAATTAATATCATAGAACAAAAAAAAAATATATAATTTAATCATATTATGAGTGTGTAGTGTGTACCTTTATAATACATACATTTAATATATTTTGTTACTCGCAACTATATTGATATTTACTAAGTATTTAGTTTTTTTTATTATTTCTTACTAAACTGAAGAAATGTAGTTATGTAAATACATTGCCAGTCATTGATTCGTGATTAAATTTTCAATTTACAAGTTATTCCATCATGTAAACAACTTAAGGTTAGGTTAGGTTAGTGCTCGCGCCGCGGGTTAGTGTGTAGTATTTGAGCGATTTTAATTGTAATTTCTAGAAACTCCGGAAAAACATTTTTATTTACTAGGTTAGGTAAAGTATAAAAAGTTTAAATAAAAATTTAGTAAAAAATATTTTTTCCTCAATCATAGTGTATTATTGTTATACAACTAAGTTATAATAATTAAATAATTATAAAACATTAACTAGGTAGACAGTTATATAAAATTTGAGTTTTAATTGTTTCATTAATGGTAGATTATTTTTAATCTAAAATTAAATAAATTATACCTATACCTATTATATCTTGTATTATATGTATTCGCTTATATATATTTTAATATATAATTGGTTCCTAAATCTAAATTTGTTTGAAGTAGAAAAATGTTGAATGATGTCTTTGTTTATATTTTTAGAATTATATGTTGGTTGCCAGACTACCGTATTATAAAAATGCATTTTGTCCTTATGAACAAATCACTCTCGTATAACAAAACAATTATTATCTTATTTAAACAAAATCATAATTGTTCTAGAGATTTAGACTTGAGTAAATAATTTTTTTTTTATAAATATATACTATTTATAATTCGCATCTCTTTTATGTCATTGTTTGTTAATAGTAGTTTCGGCGAATGTTTTTGATGTATAAGTATTGACGGTATTGTTAGTTATTTAAGTAATTAAAATGTAAATATCTTTGGTGAAATAAAATTAAACATCTAAAAATATATTTATTAGACAGGAATGTAATAGCACTGCAGTAGGTACACCTTTGGCTAATTATTCTCTTAAAAATTGTAATTTTGTAGTCTACTTTTAGATTTTAAGTCAAGTAATGAGTGCATTGGTTTTATAACAATGTTTTTTTCTGTATCATCACTTTTTTGAGTAATTAAATTGTTTCATTTTTTAACTTTTAGAGGGGTTCTGGTAGAAAATTGGTTCTAGTTGTACAGTAAGTACTTAATTATAGCAGAACTTACTCTATGACAAGTTACACTCAACTAGGTATTTATATGGTAGAGAACTTTTTTTTTAACTGTTGACATATTATTTCACTTAAAGATTTTAACATCAATAACTATACTTATATATATATTTTTAAAGTAAGTACCTAGTTTGTTTTTTTGTTAAAGAAAATGTCAAACATTTATAATGAGATATAAATATTAATAATAACTAAACCCATTGTAACAGTTTTTATTTAAACCAATAATTTAGAAAAAGTGGATACCGTTCTGCTGTTATTACATTATGTGTTCAGTGGAACTCGTTATTGAGAAAATCACTATGATGGATTTTGTTAAATTTGAATTTATTGATAACCCATTGTATACGATGTAAAACGATTTTAAGCAAATAGTGTCTACACTTTGGTAACCATAAAACAATTATTTTAAAAATATAATATAATAATATAAGAGATGCTTGAAAATTCCCCCTTTCCCTTAATTGTTAGTGTTTTTCTCGATAACAACAAAGTATTTGAAATTTTTAATTGCGACTTAATGAAGCACAAACTAGATTCAATTTTTTGTCTAAAACTACCCTCAAAGTGAAAATGGTAGCATTTTATCGACTACTTAAAGTGTATACAGACATAAAAAATACACTATTGTTAAATCAATACATTAACCACTATAGTACACGCTTAGAATCTAAAAAGAATTTTCATTTATATGTATATGTAATATTAGTATAATAATTATAATTATTGTTAATTAATTTTAATGAATTTGATAGTTCAATTATAAATTTGAAATACCATCCGTATAAAAATCTATTCTAATTTCATGGGTTATGTGTCTTGTAATGATATATCTAATTTGTATATTAATTAAAAAAATGTACAGAATGACTCAAGAAAATAATGTAAAAAGAATGACGGTTATATACATTAAACACACGTACCATTAAAGATTTTCGATTTTTTTTTTTCTGACAATATCTAATCAACCCCGAACTTACTAGAAGAGAGGGCCAATTAACAGATCTTTTCGAATTTTTGGCTCCAATAGTAATAAAATAAAAAAAATAGAGAGAAAGCAAGAAAAAGAGGTTATATTTGTACTACATACGAGTAAACTAATCTTCGACACTAGGCACGTAAACTTCACAAATGACAGCTTAGGGTCTCCGGGGAGATTGAACGAGGGCGGCAGTGGCAGCAGCTATAGTAGTGTAGCAGCAAAAGCTAACAGAAACAAAATTATTATTCGACGATAGTATTCCTGGGCCCCTACTGATAAATTTGACCCCGGCGCATACGGCAATCGTAAAAATTAATCCTAACACTTCGCGTTGTATAGCGTCGCCGTCACCCTCCACCGACTCGACCAGTCGTCACGTAAAATGTCTGCAGATATTTACATTATTTACAAAACGAATGCCTTTCTTCCCTACTCTACAGCAATACACTCCCAATGGTAATCGGCCTTAAACAAAAACGAATTGCACAAACATACATTTTAACTATATATACAATATACATTGAATAGTATAGTATAATATAATAATATGCTGCAGGTAGATATAATAAATTATAATATGTAATATGTTAAACGCATTTTAGAGGTGTGTGTGTGTGGGTATTTCGGACTGATGAGAAAAGGCTGGGCAGAGGTCCTCAGTTGATGGAGCTAATCATGACGACCCTTATGTATATAATTGTAAAGTTACTGCGATGATGAGTTGGCGGAGTGGAAAGAAGGAACGAGGGTGTAAAGGGTCTTTCCCACCATGCTACTGTCGGAAATAATATTTCTGCTGGGAAATTTTGCAAACTGCTATTTCGCCAACAGCAACCTTCATTACAAAAAACATTATGTATAAATGCTACTAATAATAAAAATGGAAAGTATGCATTCTATATATAATTTTTAATTAACAGTTCACAGAGTATAATTTATTTTAAATTTATATTAGGATTTAGGAGTACTTTTATTGGCTTTTTTGTGACTTATTGAGGTATAAACAGCAAAAAACTATATATCTTTAAATTAATTTAAACAGTGTAAATAGAATATTACAATGTAATATATAAATAATTATGCATACCTAAGATTTATATAATTTTTCATATTTAAAACCAAGTTTTAAAGACCATAATTTTATTATTGTCTAATATTTACAATTTTAATTGTTTAGTTACTTTTTTGTTCATTGTACAATACATAAATAAATATTTATTTATTATTTCGATGTTTTATTTAAAAATATGGGTTACTTACACTTTATAATAGGTATTTTGTTAACTATTATTCATTATTGTCTGATAAGAATTTTTTATCCGATTTTTTATTACTTTAAAAATATATATATTTAATAATTTATGGTAACATTTTAACAATAATGTTGTTAATCAACAATGCCATGCATGTAATTTTATATACTTGGTGATAAAACAAAAAAAATGTTTACCTTACCTATTTTGTATTTTTTTGTTCGTATTTTAGTATCTGGTGTAAGTTTCTAGCCGGGTAGATAAATTAATATTAATTTTACGTATAAACTTATTCGCTATAAATTAAAGAGATTTATAGATATATTGATTACATTTTAGTTATGAACTAATAAATGATCACTTAATAGTTAATTATATTTTTGTTAAAACTAATTAATTACTGGATGTTTTTAGATTCTGAGTAAAGCAATGAGTGCATTGGTTTTATAAATACACGTGTGCATTTTTTTAATAGAACAAACAATGCTCTAATATTCAACTTTAAGGGAGGCTTCTAGTTGAAAATAATATCTTGTTTGTACTTTGGGGATTAAAAATAAATAACCGAAGATACTTGATTCTTCATTAAATTTCTTATTAGAATGTACTAAATTTGGTATAATTTCCAAAATATATTGGCTCTATTTTTGTTATTTTTTGACATTTCATTTTTTCTACATTTTTTTCAATTTGTCTATAGTAACATATTTGTGCGAGTATAAAACTTAATACAATGGTTCTTATGAGTTTTTAAAGTGATAAAAATATATATAGACAGAATTTTTTTTAAGCATTTCTATTTCTAATTTTTGAAAATTGTTTATTTAAACAAAATATAATAATATTAGTGAATTTATTATGATGTAAAAAATACCATTTGTTGGTACTTACTTGATACTTTAAGCAATTTACCTACGTATATTATTATTATTAATTTTATTATACTCAATGATGTTTACACACTATGTAGATAATTTTTAAGATTTTTATACCACAAACCTATTCACACCGTTTTACCACAGAATAGAATTTTACTGTGATGTATAAATATCAATACAAATATAGGTATAATAAAATATTTAAATATTCTTAAAAACATAGACTAATCTGTAGGTTTTCGCTCGGAAACGTTTTTCGTGTATGTAATGATTTATTATTGAATTCAAATTCAACGCATCCATTAAAGAAACCTATCGACAAAGTATTCTTTATGCTTTACATTTAATAAATATCATCTTGGCTTTCCTGGTTTTCAAATTTGTTTTTTTTTTTTTTTAGTTTTTAACACCTAATATTATAATTTTGCTTAGTTAAAATTTCTTCACTTACAGGTGTTATTTCATTTAACAAAAATCAGGGGATTTCTTTATAAATAATGATGTTAATTTATAAAAATATTTATTTTTCAATGTTTAACATTTTATTATAGTTGAATCAGTTTATTACTTTTTATTGAATTTGTCATTTGGTAAGATTGAATATTCTTATTAAGTTTTAAGTTGAAACGCTTGTAACAAAATCAAAATTATGCATTATTAAGTTGGTTGTGTGTGGTTATCTTGAATTGCGCGTGCTTTTCATCAAAAGAAATATTTCCACCCTATAGATAATAGTTAATGACACTTATATAAACTCAGTCAAACGCAATCCCGAGTGTCCTCGAACTCCCCGCCGGTCCCAGTTAACCCTATATATGTGAAAATTTAAATACATTGCCGTGGTGCGTATAATTATAAATTATTATTATTATTATTATTATAACAGAGGAATTCAGAATTTACTATAGTTAAAAGCCACTTGTGTAAAAGTTTTTGGAACACCTTATGGCGCTCGTACCCTACCGAACGCGACGACGATTTGCCTGGTACGCACCTGCTGGCGCGTTAAAAAATAATAAACGAATATTCATAACTGCATTTATCTTTTGCGGCGCAAGTATAGGTACTAGTGTTTAGCTGTGGATTGCTGACGTAATGTGTTTTACTCGCATAATTCGAGGATCGGCTATGCATATCCTTTTTTCTGTTTTATTTGAAAAAACCCATTATGCCGCATGACCTAGACAGGTTAAACACAACTCTTGAGATGTAAAAAACATCACATTTTCAATGGGATTCAAGTGAAAAAAGCATTCATTATTTTTTTTTTTTTAGTGCTCTAAACATTACCATTTCGAATAGATTGACATTATGCTAAAAAGGTCTTCATTTTTGTGTTTTAAGACAATGAAACCGGGAATTTTTTAGATTAAAACGAAATCCAAAAAGATGTCTTTGAATTGTTTGAATATTCTGTTTTTAACATTTTTTTTTTATCAATATGCAAGACAGATTGCTTTAAAAAGTAACGAAAAAGCGAAAGAAAAACTTTATCCATTACTCCGGCTTATTAAGCATGGAAAAACTACGGATTCCATTGGCACCCCGTTGGCCAAAGAGGAATGAAAAAAAAAAATTTTATTGGATTTGTTTTGTGAAACATAACATCCGGAAATCTGTGCAGAATTAATTGGTTTTATTGCAAAAAGTTCCTGTTAAACGATTTTTCCAAACACCAGTGGAGTGACGTAGAATAATTTTTTACTCGTGGTGAATCGTGGAGGGTTTGAAAAGACCCTTTACCAATGACCGCTGGTCCGAAACAAATTCATTTTTATATAAACGCGCCTATATATTCAGCAAAAAATCTTGAATTTACGTGCAACAATGGTAAATGAAAAACTGACAGGTAAAGAGTCCTTTGAAATAAAGGTTGCTTACCACTATCATTTTTCTTCGCTTTATAGTTTCTACACATTCCTGCGGCGATGTATATATGTGCGTACACTACATTACCGCCAGATGCCCTTTTTGCCCGCGAAGGTTTCGTGCGAACTCCACAACACTACAACCCCAAGGTGAAACGACGGAAAACCACCCGCACCCTTCCGTTATCTCGCTCGTGTTATCCTGGAAGTCCGGACCGTTAATTTATTAAACAGGATAAGTCGACCAGAAACATAAATAACATCGCGCGCGGGTTTCCTTTCCCTCAACATTCACTCTCTTCTCATAATATATATATTTATATTTACACAAACAGGTTGATAGGTTGACACAACTATTTTCGCATGTCCGTCTGTCCGCGCTTCTTACTGCCGTGATAGAATTTACGACTGTTAGAACAATGCCCCGGTACAAAAGAGAGAAGAGACTATATTTTAATGTTGTTTCAAACGGTAAGAGCGACGATATGATCGTGCCCGCTGCAAAGAACAAAATGAACACTACCGTCGCGTCGGTCTACTTCTCTGGGGAAATTTGGCGTTGTGCTAATCCCCCCTTTTCACCCCTAACTAACACTCACACTCACACACACACACACACACACCACACACACAATGTAATCTACAATAGAACTACTCAGTGCTTTATACGATTTCGAAATTTAATAATTCCCGCTATTCCCGGTTCCCAACATTGTTGTTTACATAATTTTGTCTATTTATAATATTGTTATCAAGTATTTTGAGAATTAACTTTACATTTAAAAATTTTAATATTAAAATACATTTACACACGTACATTATTATAATAATACAAATCATCGGGAGTTTACCAATTGCGCTTAAAATGTCCTTTTCATAATATACCAATTGCGCTTAAAATGTCCTTTTCATAATATACCAATTGCGCTCTAAACATTTTAGGGTCTATGTACCAATTGCGCTCAAAAAATGTTAGGGTTGATAGACCAATTGGGCTCTATACTTTTTACATAACCTAAAGAAAACTTATTAGTTAGTTAATTAAGTTTTTTAGTTAGTTACTGCATTAACTTAATGCATAATACATTACGAGATTTCTAGTATTTTACTAACTTTACACTATAGTACCAGGGTGGCCAAAACGCGTCTCGCGTCATAGACTTTTGCTGCTCTTTCATCGTATCGTAACATTTTTACAAAATTTTTTTTTTATATGAGTATGTATTTTAATATAATAATATGACCTTTTTATATATATATATATATATATTGGCTCTTCCATATTTATTAATATATTTGGTGGCTCGCGAGTCTCTTCTCGCTGGCCACCCCTGCAGTATAGTAAGTATACTACAAGTATACTTACCACCCATGAATTAAGGGGAGCACTTAATTCATGACCTATAAGCCACCTGTTGACCCTAAGGCCAAGTAGGTGAATTTTATAGGCTTTATACAGTTAAGTTAATGAGAACTAAAATAAAATAATATTAATAATAATAAAAGTATAGGTGGTTAAATCATAAAGACATAAAGTAATAAGATTTTGAGTTTAATCATGATGTTAGTATTTTGCATGTTAATATAATCATAATTCATAAGTATAACAGGATGATAACATTAAAATAATTCATTTGGTCACAAATAAATTAATAGGTACACTAACCAGTCACAAGTTTGATCGTCAATTATTCAAAATTAAATCTTAATTATAAATATAATATTAAAAAAAAATATAAACACATAAATAATTTTTGGGAGTATAATTAACAATATTATAATTCAAATAATATAAAATTATAAAATAAGTATATTAAAACCAGTCATTTTATTGATCAGTTGATCAATAAATATCAGGAAAATTTGAATACAAGCGCAATTGGTATATTGACCGTCAAATATAAATAGTGCAATTGATGCACTAACCGTAAAATATAAGAGGCGCAATTGGTACACTGACCTTAAAATAAAATTTTTGTTTTAGGCGCAAATGGTCCATGCCCAAATCATCATGTCATAGCATACGCTTATTACTATAGGTAACAATAATATAAATTATAAAACGAACGTCCACGAATAAATCAATGGTTATTATAATATACTTAGTTATAATTTGTTGAAATTTAAAGGTTCAAAAATTATTAAACAGTTAAAATAATACAATGTGATATATTCTTGTAAGGAATCTAATACCCAGATTTTCACAAGATTATGGTATTTTGGTGTTTTCGTGCAATTTTTAGTAAAATTTAAACATATTCCCAAACTAATTACATTCACGTCCGAATTGAGTTTAAGGTACTTTTGATACATTCTTTCTTCCCAAAACCCCATAAAGTGATTAATATAGACGTAAAACTAAAAAATTCCTTATTTTTAAGCAAATTGATTATTATAGCATATTATTATTTAGTATAGTTAATATAGGTTATTGAAAATCATCTCGGGTGTTGTTTTGGAGTATAGTCATACAGACACTAGAATATTAAGAAATAAGTTAAACGCAGTATGAATAATATTCATAGAAGATATTATCTTCTATATTGCTGTAATAAAATGAGTTTGTTTTTTTTTGTTTACTCACTATTTGCTATATATAATGATAAAAGCACATAAGGCGGACTATCAGCATCACACAGGCTATACATAAGAAATAATATTTTATGTGGTATCTGGAGTGCACCTGCTCATTTTTCACAACAATAATATAAGACAAAAACCATATCCCCTCTTGCATTGTTATTATATAATGTCGGGTTTTTGACTACTTAAATTGTAAACCGCTACGTTATATTATGCGTTAAAAGAAAATAACTAAATAAAAAAATAATGATAACATTTTTTTACGTCTTGTTTACATTCAAATTCGTTTGACAAGATCAATTATTCAGTCGACGGCAGTGCTCGATGACAATAGGGGTGGGAGAGTGGTTAAAGCTGAAAAATTAATCCCCAGGGTCGCCTAGCTGTTTATAGTAGTTATACAGGCAGCAGCAGTAGCAAAGTACGTTGGCATAATCGAAATGTACAATCCTTTTTATTCAATTTTAAGGTCAAAAACTTTTTTTGCATTTATATATATATATAATATATTTTATGTGTGTGTGTATATAATATATAGATCATGCACTCTGAATGAGATTTCTTTGTGGAGGGAGATATGGGAAGGAGAGTTGTTTTTCGAAAAATTAGAAGTCATTTGTTCAAACGTCGCTACGATAACAGTGGCAGTGTCGTTTTATCTCTCCAACCATTGAATATCAAGGGGAGGACCATATTAAAACTACGGGTAACCCAACAATGGAAATATGTGCGTGTGTGGACATTTTAGAGAGCCAAAGTAACAATGAGTGTCTATAAAGTAGGCGGATTACACGATGGTGATAGCGCATGTGTGCGTAGTGTAGAGGTGTAGTAGAAAAATTAATGTGGGTTCACGGCGATGGTCTTGGTGATAAATGACTTGTGTAAATTATACAAACGTGTCGTCGTCAGACAGCCATCAAGTTGTTCCAGAAACTGTTAAATAATAATAATAAAAGGTTGGTCGGCATTGTTTCTTATCATAGAATTCCAGGTTGGTTAGGTATATACTGTATTATATATATTATTATATGGGTAATATACACTGATTTGTATTGGTTTTGATATCATATTAAATTTAATTTGATATTTCAATGTTTAAAAAATAATTATAAATTTAGTACCTACCTATACCTATTGGCTATTATATTTATATAACACAGGCACGTATACTGGGGGTTCCACCCCCCCTCCCCGAAAATTAATAGTTGTATAGCTTATTTATATCATCATTCGTCGATACATATTGATTATTGTAAATTTTTTTACAAACCCCCCGAAATATTTTTTGTATACGTGCCTGATATAACATATTAATACCCGTTAATATGGCTTAAATATACAAGGTTATTGCAATAGTACCCCCACTATATATCTTTTTATCACTTTAAGAAATTAAAATGGCAGCGTAAGGGGCGATGATTTGATGGGCTGTGAATTATCAGAAATTATATTGTTAAAATATGAAAAAAGTAATTGATAAAAGGACCGTACCCTTACGCTGCCATTTTATTTTGTTTGATAACAGTATAGGCTATGTGCAATAACCTTGTATATTTAAGCCATGCCCGTTAAAAATAAAAATAAATTGATAGAAATTATATACGCATAGAAAAGAACTTATTTATTATGTTTAGGTATATTTTAGTAAACAAATTCAAAATGATATTAGATCAATGCTCAGATACTTGTATTTTTAATGAGAACTCTAATATTATCAGTAATAAACAGCGAGGATCAAACGATTATAATGCCATAATAATATAAAAGTACTAATTTAAAATTATAGAAGGTTTTTATACCTAGTAAAACTATATTTGTTCAATGATCATTTAATAATATTAAATTAAAATAATTATGTTATACCTATTTAGTAAAATATTATTATCTGTGTGAAATATTACATGCCGTATTAAAAACTTAACAAGATTTGACGAATGAAAACCGTATGTTTTTTCAACCTACACAAAGTGGAAAAAATACATCACGAGTATTTATTTTGTATGTTGAATTTAAAGAATTAAATAATAATATGTATCTTTGAACGTGTATAATACACTTAAATTCATAGATGTTTTGTTGTATTATTATTATACGTACTAGTGTAAGTATAAATTTTTTTACATTAAATTAAATACGAATTAAATATTTATGAATATTTGATACTTAACATTTTTAACATATGTTATACATAGGTAACTGCATAACCTTCGATAGGTATAATATTAGATTTATATTTTAAATTTTGATTGAAATCAATATTTTTAATACAATTTTAAATTGTTTTGGTCGATTCTGCAATTCCAATGGTGTTGAATTTTTTTTTTTATATATGTATATCTTTTTCATTTTTTATTGGGTATTAAGAGTAGTAAACAACTATTTTTGATTTTCTCTATAGTTTTTTCTTGATCGTAATATAAAAAGTACAGTCGGAAAATATCATTTGATGTATTTATATTTATAATCGAGCTCTGATGGTCATTTTTTTAATTATACCTAAACTATTCATAAACAACTTTTCAAAGTGTTATATTTTTTGTTCAATCATACATATTTCTATCTTAAAACACTGAAATTTGTGAAATTGTAGGTTTATTTAAGTCACTTGTATCACTGTAAAACTTCATTATTATATGTTTGCGGATTATTGGCGCTACAATAGAATGCGGTGGTTGCAAGATAGTTATAACTACAATTCAGCGAACAATATTATATATAACTAGTAACCACTAGATAAAAGTATTATTAATATATTTTGAAATTATCTACAGCATTGTATGGTCTCTATAAGCATTATGGAAACCGATCACGAACCACTGACGTGGTCTACGTCCACCCTCATCTAACCTAACATTCACACCGCTTCTGTCGGTATACCAAGACTTCTTTGACATGACCTACCCACCGATTGGCTGATTCAAATGCAATGGAGTAACTTTCTTTTTGTTACTTGCCTGTCGTCCATTAGCTGCAAGCTAGACTTTTTCGTCTTCTTACCCTTCTTTACCATTTGCTACCCCTTCGATGCACCCTAGTTTTGGTTCAGTTATTTATTAGTTTAAAAACCTTCTCTTTTAAAATTTCCCCAATCCATAGTCGTCGCCTTGTTCGATTTAACTTCGTTATATCCACTTGTGCTTGTCCCTTCAACTTTGTACTGTTGCCATCACTGACAAGTCTTCAAACTTGATTACACAATCTTCACAAAGTTCAGAACAATTGTGTCAACAGATTTCCACTTCCTTTCTAAACAAAATCAAAATAAAACGTGTGCATGTATAATATATTTTAAGAACAAGGTTAAAACTATTTCCTAGATAGGTATGTATATTGTTTATTGTATATATCTAAATATAGTTTGTCTTAAATTACCATAAATAGTATTCTACTGTTATTTAATTATATTAAAAAATAAATATATTAACAAAAATATTTGAAAAATATTCTTTGTCCCTTCAACCTCTGTTATCTATTTAAATTTATCCAAATTACTTCATAAAACTTAAAACGAGGCGCTATAAAAACGTACAAGAAAATAATAATAATCATAAGAGACCTTGAGTCATTTTTATTTCAATCTTTTTTTTTTTTTTCCTACTTACCAGATCTTCCCTGCAGTATTTCGAAAGTTATTTCATAAATTTAATTCCATTATATAAATATCTATTATGTGAACAATCGTATTATTTGATTATAAACTTATAACTTGGGTTAAAAAAAAAATTAAACTCAAGAACAACAGTTACATTTTATAGTATTATTAAAAAATATTATTCTAGTTACTAATTATTTATTATTTGTACTCGAATTACAAGCTAATCATATATTTTGTGTCATTTATTTACCATTATATCAACCATTATAGATTAAGTTAAAAATAAGTTATTAAAATGGTTAAGGAACTACAGTAAAAATAATTAACAGTATCGCGGTTATCTTAGAATAATTGTCCACTTTGTATTGTATTTTTGATGGCAAGGTTAAGATGATAGGAGCTAAAACTGTTAAACGTTTCATGGACATGAAACGTGAAGAATCAAAAATACGTGCTTTAGATAGCCAACGGTTCTCGATTTTTTTTTTTGAAGTGTTTTTTGGTATTTTTTCTATTTTTTGTCGCTGGGGAATCGTAAAAGGGATTTTCCATTGCTCTCTGATTTATTGTATAAAGGTTTTCTGCGGTACAAAGCCTTTTCAATTTAAAAAAGGTCTTCCGGAGGGATAAAAATGGTGCGGAGCACGCTTTAAAGTATTAATGGCGTCTATGATGCATTCCTAAGCCACAAACTGATAAATTTATAAATGTTCAATATTGAGAACTTCAATAATGGGTTCTTATTTTTTCATTTTTTTTTTTGTAAATATTTTTATAGTAATTTATACAAAATTTAAGATAGATGTATCATATATTTATTGAGTATCTATTAAACTATATTCATATAATTAGATACCTTAATTTTATTATGAGGTCATTGTTGATATGCATATTTCATTTAAGATTTAAATAATTTAATAGACCAAGGTGTTTTTAGTAAGAGTATTTAAATAATTTTGAACTGGTATATATTGTTGTATATGTGTAATACATATATAATATAATATATTATATTTTTGTTAGTTCTCAAATTTTTTCAAGAGACCAGTCATCTAGTAAAGTTTGTGAATAATTGCAAAATAAAGTTACTAAGTTAACTAAAGAAGCGTGTATAGAATACTATTATTTATTTATTACAATCGATGTCCGTCCCTACTTGATTCTCCTTGGGCGAAGATGTTACCTAGAACATTTTTTTTTGATTCCATCTTTTTTTTAATACTTTGTGATTGCATCGAATCAAAATTATATTAAAAAGTCGTTCGCTCATTTCTGGTAACTAGCTGTTTCATATAAAATACGTTCAGTTGGAAATGTTTCACAGCATACGCTATGTTGTTACTATAATATGAGTGAATTCGATGAAGTACACTTGTAATATATATCTTATAAGTTTATAACAATGAAATTGCGGTAATTTATTATTTTTGTCTCGAAAAATAATGTACCAACAGCTCTTGTGACTAGGGTGTCCAGTGTTAAAACCAAAATACATATATATGGTAGCGCTTAAAAATTTACTACGGCCTGTGATCTGTGGGACGACAAACCGATTCTTAAATATATGGTAGAAAAGTCACTAAATTTTCGATTGTTCATTCTAGTCATGAATCAAATTTGTCAACTTGAAAAACGATACCATCTTTTATACTCCCCTTTACGGTTTTTTGCCTAAATTAACACGAAAATGGCGTTTCTATAGTTTGAAAAGTAGAATCTCGTTCAGTAATATATTACTAAACGAGATTATATAAAACTGACCTCTGATGTATATTTTTTTTATTGGAACTTTTATCGTTTATTTATATACACTTAAATTACCTATAGTATATAGTATATTATCAATGTCTATTATGTGTTTCATACACATCTTTTTCTTAGATATATAGTAAAAAAGCTATAAAAAAGTTTTATGCAATAAATCTGAGTGGATTTTAAATTAAACACAGATGGTAACTTAAGAAAAATCACTTATTTAATTTATTATTATTAGTCGATTTCGAAAATATAGTGAATAAAAATAACAAATAACGAGGAAATAATGTATGCATTTTCTGATAAACTATTAAAACCATTCGAAATTATTCTTTGTATCCGTTGATTTACCTACTATGGATTTAAATTATAGATTGTTCACACCATATAGTGGAAAATAAATATATTTTTATTCTCTACTCAAATGTTTACAATATTTAGAATAACTGTAATAAAAATTATTTTGAATTAAATATTATTGTCTAATAATTTATGGTAATATTATATAGGTAATTGACCCCAAAATTTAAGATTTCCTCGAGAGTAAACATTTCAAATTAAAAAAAAAAAAAACTGATATAGTTTGAGCGAATGCTGCAGCAATGCAACAGTGAACAATTTTTTTCATCTTTTTTTTCACCGCACTAGGTAGGTACTTCGTCAGATTTCACAGATAAATCCACTCGTGTTTATGAGTTTTTCAAAAGACTAAGAGATTTTTTTTCTCTAATGAAAATCCAAGAGCTCTACTACCTTTCATTATCCGGATACAAAAGGAAAGGGCGGCCACACCACTTGACCGCGTAGTCCGCGATACTGCATTTTAAGACGTTTTACCCGATTGACGGCCATACAAATATTATTAAATTTCCTGTATTTCTATAACAAACATAATATAACCATTGCGATTATTGTAGCTATGTTAGTACATTGCACACCTATTACACCTATAATATATATATTATTTACAGTATATCATAACTATATAACCCCTTCAGTTGACAATTATTACATTCATTTTCGATGTCACTCCATTAAAACTAGTATTCGATTGTTTTTTATTTGAAAATAAATATATTGTATACTACAGTACTTTATAATATTATTGTACATTATTAAATGCATTTTATAAAACATTAATAATTTGTCTAAATACTGGTTAAATATGTTTAATGAAATTTTTACATGTTAACCACTATATTACAATCGTATTATATTATCTAAATAAAAAAAAAATATACATATATTATATACATAATTAATAAATATTTGTATTATATATTAAGTAGATATACCTATTTTCATTTTTAAATAAGATTTTAGTATTAAGTTATGGTCTTTAAAATAGTTCATAATGAAAATAGCAATGTCAGAGTTTAAAATGTATTATTGAAAGTTTATTTTAAATAATTTTTTTTTTTAGTATATTGGTCACGAAATCAACAATAGGTACTAATAACTAATAACTCTCAGCTTTCTATATAATATTTTTATTTAACTAAAACACCGTCAAATAGAAATAATTATTTATTTTGCGTTATTTTTTGTTTGCTGGATCCAATATACTAAAATTATTATATTTATGTATTTCTATTGTGTGAATGTATGAATTATGTGCTAGGAGTTTAGGGGTTTGATTTATTTTTAAACCTTCAATTAATAAGTGACAAAAGCAGTTATCGCTCCACTGTATACATACAAAAAAACGATTTTGAGCGAAAACGGTCTATCAGAACATATCATCAAATGATCTAATATATTATTAGTATTTAATTACTATAATAATATTGTATATTTAATATTTATAACACAGAATAGATTAAATCAGAATGGAGATCGATGAAAAAATATATGGCCCAGCACTCAGCTTATGATCTCTAAAAAATACGGCCGGCTGTATTGAAAAGACATATCAGTTCCAAAAATCGTTAAAAATACGTAAAAATAACCAAAAATGAACAAAATACGTCTTTCGTCGTCGAATGATGCTGATCAACAAAAATTAGGAATAGTTAATTTGAGTGAGAGTTTTTCTAAGGGTTGAAACTGTTAATTTTTTTAATTTGTGTAATAAACAGTCTCGAAATGGTGGACTAAAATTTGGGCGACTACAGTTTTCATTCTGAGTTAATGTATTCAGCTGTGTTTATACCCATAATATATTAATTTATGTAACACAAAATGTAATAACATCTTTCTGTGAATAACGTCAAACAGTAAAAATATATCCATATAATAGCTATTTAAATAATATTATAATATATTATCTGTTTATAAAAAATAGATAATAAGTATTTTTTAAATATTGAATTTATATTTCTATTATTAGATAATCCAAACGATTATGTAATTATATTCGGTTAAATGCAAAATAGTTTTAAAATATCTATCTTTATTAAAGTAAAGTTATGAAAAATGTTGCGATAAATGAAATAGTATCTTTATAAAATTTATTAGGAGATTTTCAGGTTTTATTCGTGTTTATTGTTTTTTATTATACAGACATTTTTTTATGATTATTAAGAATAGGGCAAGCGAACGACGTATCTAAACTAAACATGGTACAGCTTTGTTATTTGGCGCGGGTGTTATTACAACTTTTAATGGGGTTCTTGTTCCGACCTTGTTTCTCTGTCTTTTTCTCTGTATATATACATATATATATATGTATATATAAACTGAAATTCAAGTTAATATCGGCGACGAGCGGTGGATAAACCCCAGTCCGAACTTCGGGCTCCTAAAAACTTTTTTGCTGATGACTGTGTGTTGGAAGTCGTCGCCGATGCCGTTTATTGCCGCCAGACTGAAAATATCCACTTAATTTCAACGGGGTCCCTTCCTTACTCCTCTTTGTCCTCCACCAAGTAAGGGTATTATTTTTCCGGAAACAGTACGGATTTATGTTTATTTTTGTTGTTGTTTGTTAATAGGTACAATATGCTGCGCTTGGTTTAGAGCTTTCAGGCATATTTTTTTGTTCTCAATTCTCCCACGGATATAAAATAAATAAAATAAAATAACATTAGTCATTGCATTAACATTATTATTACATAGTGAAATACTATATTTTTAGTTTACAATCGAAGTAAATAACTAAGCCACAACCATTTATATTATATACGGCTTTGTAGGTAACTATTTATCATTCACAAATTCTTGCATATCTTGATTGATTGAAAAAAGTATTTTTCTGACATTTTTACTTTAAATTTTAAATTGTGCTAAGGTAAGTATAATTATATTATTAAGAATACTTTTTTCTTTCTTGATTAATAGTTTTCATTTATTATTATTATTCATAATATACACAGTTTATCATAATTTAAAATTATGCTTATAGAACGTTGTTATCTTTATATTTTTATGCAAGCGCAACATGGCAAATTATTTTCCACGTAATCAACCTTAGCTATTTGTTTTTGCTAAGGTATATTTTCACTTACTAAGTTTAAGATGGACAATCATTACAAGCCATTTTCGTAGTAATTTTAATATTCATTTTGTAGTAAGTTAAAATTATTATTTAAAATATTAGCATCAACGATGGCGAAAGCAACGAAATGTGAGTTTCTTTGTATACATTATATATATTGGTAAAATTTACATTTTCTTTAGTCTAACACAGAATTTTATCATTAAGTAAAAATTATATGTTGTAGTAACCTGTATGACATTCGTCTTAGTCGTACACGTGTGCATTGTACAATCAATATTATTGTTAATTGAATTTATAGTATATTCGTTCGTCAAAAAATTAAAAATACTAAAATTGATAATTTTCTTAGTAAGTAGAATTTTTTCTTCACGTTGTATGTATGATTTCATAAATAAATTACTGTATATTTAATAGCATACTTTTTTGTAAAATATATCATTTCAACATGAACCAACAGCTAAGTTAAATTTACTTATCGAATATAGTGTTGTTTGTATCAAAGTTGAAATTTTTCAAAACGTCTAGATATTTTAATGTTCAATCCATTTTTATTTCTTAGTTTAAACGTGTTTATAATATTATAGTAGCAATAACTTTTTGTGCTTATTACCTACTACTTACGCTGTGTTGATGTAAATCGTTCTAATGATACTTAATGTTCTTCAATGTCACAATATGCTATAAAAATATGAAATAATAATGCTTAGTCATTTTTGTTTGTTAACTATAATATACTGGTTTAATAGTTTTTCAATTTATGATTCATATACCTCTCATTTCCAAATATCGATACAACTTAATTCAATTTTTAATTACTCAATAGTCTATAAAACATGATATTACTTATAGTAAACTTCTAGTTAGTAATCTATAGAAAAAATAACACAAAAAATTTAATACTTACATAGTACTAATATATATAATACACAACAATAGTTATTTCATTAATATAATATTTTTATATAACTTCAATTCATTTTTTAATATACAAAACTGAAATTTTCTGTTTATTTTTCATTTCAACAACGTAAACGTTTACCAAAAAATGCCGAATGGAAATATTTTACTCAAAACATTTTTAATCTTAATTTAAAAAGTATATTCTTAGTATTGCTTTCGTTTTCGTCATGGTATTTATTTAGTTTTTACTCTAATTTGAAACGGTAATTTAAAGTATTTATTACAATTTAAAAAAATAATCTGAAAGTACCTATTTAAATAGTTTTCTTTAGGGTTAAGACAATTTTGTTTTGTGATTCATTTTTCCCCTGTACAAGTACCTATATTGCACCCGTTTAATATTTTTACAAAAAAAAAAAAGTTGTTAAGTGGGTACTGCTGTACATTAGGTGCCGTATGGATCATTATTATATATTATAGGAGGGTTAAATTTGAATCCAATGATAGGTATCATTGTATACGAAAAATGATTCTGAATGAAGATTTGTCAGCCTAGGATATAATTTTCAGTGGTTGGTGAAAAGGGTGGTTTATGTTTTAATGGCCTTAATACATAAAAATTTAAGTTCTTTTATAATTATTGTAAGCTAAATTTATGAAAAATCTTGTATTACATTTTCAACTCTTCGCTACTTATACAAACATTTTTATGAATTATACCTACAAAATAATTTGCAAATATTCATGATTTTGACGAATTTTTGACAATATTTTAACTTCAAATGCTAATAAAAAAAATTGTGCCTATGTTTTTTTATAATTTTTTAATAACAATAAGAATAACTTATGAGTAACTTTGTATTAAATTTTCAAGTATTTTGATTGGGCCAAAAAAATTTTATCGACACTTCAAAAAAAATTTTTCAGAAAAATTGAAAATTTCGATTATCTATAAATAGCTCAAAAAATGTCAATTTATTTTGAAAAGTAAATCATGTAAAGAAAATGCCAATTCAAATAACTGGTAAAATTTTAAAGTATCTACGACTTATAATTTTTGAGCAATAACACATATTTAAAATCGTTATCGTAACGCGATTTCGTAAAAATTTAAAATTCAAACGTGCATAAAATTTTTCCTATAATGATGCTTCGAGTTTTTTCTATAGATACTTGAAGCAAAACTTAGTGTTATAATTTAAATCCTTAGTTATAAACACAACATTTTTTATGAGTTTTCAACTTAAAATGACTTGCAAATTTTTGCGTTTTCGACAGATTTCGTAAAAATTTGAACTATAAACGCTTTTAAAAAAAATTGTGACTAACGATTTTTAATTTTTTTTAGCTACAAAAAGAATAAGGAACCTTGTATTAAATTTTAATATTTTTTTGGTCATCCAAAATTTTTTTATTGACACTTAAAAAAATCGAAAATTTCAGTGGTCTATAAATAACTCAAAAAAAGTCGAGTCAATTTTTTGAAAATTAACTGTATATAGATAACACTAAGGCTAGGATCACACTATGCGTTTTGTCGGTGCGACCGCAACATGTTGCGGTTGCGTCCCGACGGTTTTATACGGTTCCGCAAATCGGTCTAGTCTGGCCCTGATAACGCGTTTTATATTTAAACCTATTTAATTTTAATGTGTTACGGTTCGGGATCCGGTTGATCGGGAACCGACAAAACGCTTAGTGTGATCCTAGCCTAACATACAAATTTTGTGAAAATTACAAGTAGTTACAGTGATTAGTTTTTAAATTACAACCATATAAAAAAAATCAATTTGATCGAAAACTGGTTTTGCGTAATAATTCCCATTTTTCCTTAATTTTTTTTTGGTTTTTCCCGATGCTTTTGAAAATTATTGGGAATTTCAAAAAATGACCTCCCCAATGCACCAACTTAATTCATTTTGCCATCGGAAATCACCCCCATAGTTTGAAATTGAAGCATTATTTCGACACGTTCTCGTGTACACAGACACAAAAAAAAAAAAAAAACACAACATTGTAAAATCAATACATTCATCGCTCCGCTCAGAATCTAAAATACGTAACGCAATTGGGTTATATAATGAAATATTGGCGTAAGTCCTTTTAATAATTTTTCTTCCTTACTTTATAGGCTCAAGACTGACAACGAAAGTAAATTGTTGGATTTTTTGAAAATTCTTTATTAGTACAACATTAGTACACTAAATAAACTATTTGAAAATATTGATATTTAAAAAGTTACAAACTTGTACGCCTGATGTATTCGTACTTTACATTTAATACTCGGGTAATCCCTGGTATAGGATGTCGGTTTAGAAATAGATATATATATATATATTTATTTTATATATAACGGTAAAATATAAATATTTATTTTGTCATATATATTTATATTTTTAAATAATGTATTGGAAAATTGTTAAAAGGATTATATCTGTATTTCATAGAGCATAATTGTGTTGCGTTTTTTACAGGTAAAAAGCCATAAGATGCAAACAATTACAATTGTTTTTCCTTTCTCCCTATTATTTTTTCATTGAATAAAATGTTTTTTAATTAATAAGGATAGACTTATCAGAATTTGAGCAGGCTAGGAATGAATTGGTTTAACGACGATGTGTATGGTTTTTTTTGTACTTCACGTTTTGGAGTATACTATTTGTTTCAGTTTTAAATATTGAAGGTGATTTCTGTTAAGTGGCCCGGTGCCAGATTTTTAAATTTTCCGCAATTCTACAAAATTTGAAAATTAAATTTTGCATCTGAGTTATCACCTTAGTTATAATACTTTTCCATTAATTTTCTACCCGATACTTATTTAAGGGAGGTTGATAGGGTGTGTTATATTGAAAAAAATGACTTCACGGGAATAATTCTCAGGCCTTATAGAATTGTCGGATTTTGGTAAATATATTTTTATTTGAAAGAAGAAGACTTTGTGGGAATCAAACTCCGATTTTTATTTTATACAAAATAATAGTAAAATATAATTTATACAATATTGCTTAAAATTGTATTATTTTTGAAGACAGATTATAAAGTTTCAGATTAAAATAATGAAAAACGGAGATCGATGCGGCCTGTAAAATATTACGCTCTATTAGTTAAAAAAAAATTATCAAATTTGGTTGACTCTACAGTACAGGATCCATAGTCCCGTATAGCGTATTTTTGTGTACAAAATCGCATTGGCACCGGGTGCCTTAACAAATTTAATCTGGTCGGTACTTTGTAATGGTTTAAAATAAAACGTATCCATTTTAATTTTCTTAATAGTTGTCAAAAACTATTAAAAAATAAAATACTGAACAGTTATATTTACAAAATATCAGCTTAGATAAAATTAATTTTGTTTATAGTTATATATTTATTAAATTTTCGATTCAAATATTTAATATACTATGTGCGTTTGAACCTATTTCATAATTTTTTTTTTCAATTCATTTTTGTTATTTTGTTTGTAATTCAAAAAATATAAATTGCAGAGATTTTCACCGTTGCGTTTGTTATTATTTTATACTTACAATTAAATCTAAAAACTATTTAGATTAATTTTAAGCTATTTATACCACACACCTAATTATATGGTACGTCGGTATTAACTTATAAATTATATCTATATACCTACGATATTTTATATTAAAAATGACTTCAACTTACCTCATAAAAAAAAAAAATAATAATAATAATAATGTAACATACCTACACTATCCTTAAGAACTAATGTTGTTACGTCTGTCTTCCTTAAATTGTTTTTAAATGTACAATAAATTACGTTTTTGTATTTAAATTTAATACAACCATTTAGTGACTTACTGAATAAGTCAATAAAAATGTAGTCATAGTTTTTACTTTTTTTTTGTTAAATGGATTTTATAATTATGCTTTTCTATTAAACGTTTGTCTTTTCTCTAATATACATACTTTAATAATATACATTTTTTTATTAAATATAATATTTACTTGTAAATATTTAACTATCTTTATTTTATAACACAAATTTCGTTTTATGGATTAATCTCTAATTTTATAGATGGATAAATAATGATACTATGGGTTGTTTGAAACTTACGTTTTTTTTCTTCATAATTTAAAATTGTTTGTATTTGTTAAATAGTGTTTACCTACTTATGGTTATTATCGAATTAATTTGACATCGTCAATATTGTATGAAATTCGATGAAATCGGTCATTATGCTCAAGAGTTAATTTTTAATATGAACATTAAATTGATATTACGTTTACAATATATTTTGAATATAAAGAGCTTTAAGATCAATATAATTTAAAGGTCAAGTGACATCCAATATTATCAGTTTTAAAAATAATAATAACTTACGAATATAAAAATAATTGTATTGAGTATAATTTGGAAATGCAGGTAAATATTTCTATCTACACGACTACACGTATTATCAACGAGTATGGCATGTTGAATATTATTTTACCTTCTATACTTGCTATTTTGAGCTTATTGTGTTAAATAAATAAATTATAAAAAAAAAATAGTTAAATAGACTGATAGGTAATAATTGATTTTCTCCTATATTTTATGTGGTTATATTATATTTATGTGTACCTAATACTTATATAAATATAATTTTTGTATACGATTAAAATAAAAAGCAGTATTGTTTTGCTGTTTTGATCGTATTTTTACGTTAACAATAATTTATATTGTTAGATTCGCTAGGATTAGTTTCTTTGCCAATAAGTAATTTAATCATGTGTGTTTGTGTTTTAATGTACACAAAATACAACATACAAAAAGCATAATGGTAAACCGCATATTATGTATTTTATATGATAAATTGTGCCCACATATCTATTTAAATGAACCTTTGTGATATTTAAGATCAGCTATACAAAATGTCGACTTGCGAGAAGGAAGTTATATTGTATTGTTTTTTTTCCACCCCGCAAATAAAAATAAAACGAGATCAACGATAACCGTTGTTAGCTGTGGCAACAATTGTTGTATAGCTAGCGGACGGGTGGTTACGGGTCGTGAAGGTATTAGAAAACATAACCTCGAGGGTGTACAATTTTTACCGGGGATAATCATTCGAGCTTTGAACTTTTTTCTCCCACACCCACCCCTCTCACACTTCTGTCTCGTAGGTTTTGGCGAATGAAAAATTGACGTCTTGGCAGAACATTATAAACGGAAATTTTTCACGTAGATGTCGGGTCGAAAGTCATTTTTTCCATTCTCGCGACGGCAGCAGCCTCAACTACGTATATCTTACATACCCCTCGCCCACCTTATCCTTGTTCGTCTTTTTTTTGCTGACGAATAATAATAATAATCGTAACCCTCTTGCTTCAGCTCGTACCGAACTACTTACGTGCGATTCTCTCCCAACGATAATAACCGGATATACCTGCCTACCCTCAGAATGACCTTTGTCGGTTACAAGCAGATAGCGCGTGCTATATTCTCTGCGGGGATTACTCGTTGACGTTAAGTCTAAAGTATTGACGGACGGATAGATGGTGGACGCGCTATCATCGTAGCTTACCTTTAAACTTTGCCACTGCAATTTTTGAAAAGTTTACATAACCACGAGAGTTAATCAAACATAAAGAAATGGGTTTATACTTTTCTATATATATCACGATGATGGTATAGCTAGTAGCTACCTACTGTAACCATTTTTACTCTTAGACATCGCTGTAGTCGTAGAATCGTAACGAATTTGTGTAATTATATGTACCTAATATTATTCCATTGATGTACCTAAGAGTGTATATAGTACTTGAAAAAGAGAATTACGTAACAAATATTTTATTAAAAATGTTGACCACCATATAATAAAATCTTTCATACATTATGTATGTGTCAAATTCGCAATCAATTATTTGAATCATGTCAAATAAACAAATCTAAACTATGAGCAAGTGTGTTTATTTTATAGTATAGCTAAAATGTAATATTCCTTTGTTTATTTTATTTAACAATGTTCGGCAATTAAAAAAATGATAATTTTGCCCCTCTACAAATACAATTTATGGGGAAAATATTAAATTAGTTTTTTAATATAAGATAGTATATTCTCTTATAAAATTAATTTATTAAAATTATCTTAAGATTGATATTTAAGACGTCATTGTCGGTGCAGTTGGTTTTCAATGTATTTCGAACAACTTTACAAATGGTCGACTTCAATATAAAAATATTTTAACAGAATAATAGTGTAGTGAATCTGGTTATCCAAATGTGATATTCTCATAGGTAGATAGATTTATTCTCAACATGTGATACATTGAGATGTTAGGAAAATTGGATTTAGTTTGTAACTGAACTACCTTACCGAGGGGGCGAGTGACACATAATATTTTTTTTGTCGATTTATTTCATACATCGTTCGTATAAAATACCCAATAATAACTTATAAGAATAAAATATATTCTACGATACCTACAAGTTTTTTTTTTGTATTTGGATGAAACGTGTAGTCGTAAATCATACGAAAAAAAAAAGATGAACTTAATAAAGTCGTACCGACTAATAAATCGCTTTCGTTATACTATTGTTTTATCGTTTCTTTTCTTCCGTGGATGGTCTCCCATGAAATTCGTGATTTTTAACGGGGTTTGACAGTTATTGGAGCCTTCTTCGGGCAGATGATGCTGAAAAATAAATAATACCCAGAAAATGAGTTTTGGGCCCTATTCGCAGACTTCACTGCAGCAGGATTGGAAATATCTGTCTGGTTCGTTTAATACCAATATGTGGCGTGTGTGCCGAGTGTAAGAGGAGGGAATATTTTTCTTCGCCTCCCTGCTTATATACGACCCTCTTCCATGTACATAAGAGAACATTTAACATTCACCCCCGGTCGCCCGTCACGGTTGCTGTTTTAATGAGTTTTTCATTTCATTAAATATATAAATTTTTTAATATTATTATTATTATGATTACAGAACGGCGAACGTGGTTATTTGGAAGGCTTAGCGTCCCGGTACGCGGATCTGTACAATACCCATTATCGGGATATCCTAGAGTATTTGGACGAACTTAGGGCCACTGAGTGGGCTGAATTATCTCCCCGAATCACGTTGTTAGCACCCTCGTCGCCCTCCAGGTCGCCGTGCAACATGGCCGGAAATCCGTACTCTCATCACCTGTATGCGCCCGGAAAGTACTCTGTGAGTATTCAAAATCACGATTTTTATTTTATATTATATACATGTTAAATAATTTACATACTTAAATTGTAATTGTGTTTTTATATTATTACATATTGCTATATATCTTATTTTATTCTAAACATAGAATTGAACCTTAAATAATATTTTTTGAATGAAATTTAATGGAGTAATTACATATAAGTGTTTTTCATATACCCTCGTTTTAAACTTTGAAAGTTATGTTTAGCACAACCAATAACTTATAATTTATTATATATTTATACGTTTTGTCAGAAACAACGAGATTATTATTCTTGAATATCGGTTAGTACCTACTCTATATCCGAGGTCCACTCGACACTAACTGTACAGCAGAGCGTTACTCACTTGACCACTCTTTTTTATTTGTATTTATCGCAATACATAATATTGTTTTTTTATATACATATCGTTTGCTAAAGTAAAAAAAAAAACCCCGTTAAATTGACTTATACAGTTTATATTATTAATTTAATATGATATTAGTGTATTAAATATTTTATTTTCTATGTGTAAAATAGTTGCAAACGTATTTATGCAAAACATTTTTTGTTTTAATTTTTGAGTAGTTGGGGAGTAAAATTAGTTATTACAAAATGTATAGAGAATAATATGTATTAGAGTTTGATATATATTGGTTTTGTATTTTACTTTGTTTGAATTTAAAATTAATAATACATTTTTGACTATACAAACAAATCATTTTTTTTTTGTTTTTGTTTTGATACAAATAAATAATTATTCGTTAAATTCTTAAAAATGTTTTTTATAATTTCTGTGAAATGTGATTTTACTATTAGATAACTTGAAGGCCATAAAGGTTTTGCAAGACTTTATTTCCCACTTTATTTGGTGTATCATCATATAATAGATATCATACGTTTTGCGTAATTTTGCATTATATTATATGTTTGCATGATATTAGTCTGTCTAGAAACGAGTGATTTAAACTCGAATTTAATTACTGTTACTATGATATTGAAAACACCCAATCAAATCACCGGTTTGCACCAATGTCGATTTACGAATAAAAGGAAAATTTTCTTAGAGTGTGTCTATATTTATATACGTAGATGTATCAGTAACTAGCGACCATTTCAATCAGTCGTGCTAGTCTCTATAGAGTGCAGTTGTTGTGAAGTGAGTGGGACCCTTAGGGATTAGAGAAACGTTCAAAGGAGTCGAGAAAACGGCGGCGCACGTAAAGCGCATAGAACGGGTAACGTGGGGGGGGGTAGGAATGATGAGGGTGGCTTCGTCCATTCTATTCAGCGTTGATTGGGAAACTTTTGTCTGTTCCGGTGCGAATACGCACGTACGTGTTACGAAAATCTATACGATGGAATTTGTATTCCTATATTTATTTTTTACTATATTTAAATTTTTTTTTAAATTTTTTTATGCCATAGCCATCTAGTTGCCTTAGTGATCGCGAAGAGGACGAAATTTACGGTTTAACAACAGCCGAAAGAAGATTTCCACCAGCTGCCGCGGCGGTCCGACCACCCGTACATCTTAATACCGCCATTAGACAGCACACTGTACAACAACCGTAAGTTCAATGAATAATCTTACTCATTTAATATGTACACGCACTTAACATAATATCTGTGCGAACTGTTATTTATTTCTTTTATCATAGCATTTGATATATTAATGTCTTATAATAGCATTCGTCGTACGTATTGAACGTCATGAGTTAATGACGTATTCACGAGCCAACGGTTAGATAGTTTCTTAAGTCCACGCAAATTTGTAATATATACTAGGTATTCCAATGTTTTTATAGGGTTGAAAATTATAGCAACATTATTAGTATTTGCATTTAAAAACTCATTTTGTTTTGTTCTTAACTAGCTAAAATGTCTTGTATAGAATAAACAACTATTAACGTAGGTATATTTTTATAAGTAGTTTAGTTAAGGTCGTCAATCCAGCCCCCTCGAAGTTATACCAATTATATTTTTATACCAAAATTTCACAACATTATGTTATCATTATGTAACGAAATTTAACCACAAAAACGTTTTTTGTAACTTAAAGGAAGTTCAGAGTTCCAAACGCTGGTGTGACATCATCCCAGCACCCGGTACGCTTCAAAATGATTTGAAATTTTTACAGGATTTTGTAACCATTTTGTAACCAAATGTAATGCAATGTTTAAGATCCTTGATTTAATTTAAGTCCAAAGTAATTCAATGGAAACCCCCTGTCATAAGACATATAGATGTCAAAAAAATAATTAAATTTTACAGTTTTACAGGATTTGAATAAATTGTTATTTTACATGCCAAATTCCAATTTTGTAAAAATTTAAACTTAAAACGTTTATAAAAAATGTTTACCAGTAGATTTTTTTTTCAAATCTTAGGTATATAGGTATTATTATAAATTTATAATACGTTAAAATTTTGTTTTTTTAAATCATCGAATTGGAAAGTTGTTAGTTGAAGAAATTTTTCTGTATGTAAAATTATTTTTTTCTGTTTTTGGTGTGTTGTGTTCATATAAATTGTTTGTCCTAAGCATTTAGTTTCATTTTGAGTTAGTATATAACAGGGGTGGCCAAACCGCGGCTCGCACAGTAACATTTTTATAAAAAAAAATTTTAATATGAATTTATGTATTATATATTATATTATAGTACATAAATATGACCTTTTTTTTTACATTTTGGCTCTTCCATATTTATTAATACATTTTGTGGCTCGCTAGTCTCTTCTCGCTGGCCACCCCTGGTATATAACATATGATCTATATTATAGATGAAAGCTGAGGGCATTCATTTCAACTAAAGATAAAATTAATTTATAGATCTACTTACCCACATAAATTTATTTTGATTTTTCTTAAAATTTGATTTAGGTAGCTTTACATATGATATCATTGGCCACACTGGCTTATTAGGCTTTTAATTTGATGCAAGTATATGGTAAAAGCAGTTACTCATCATCTCACCATTTACATACGATTATACATCGCTAGAGTTGGGAGAATTGTTTTGGGGAGTTTTTCTGTATAAAATATATTATAATATTGGGTAAGGCATTTAAAATATTTTTATACTTAAATGAAAAATCATAAATATGATACAAAAAAAATGTTACAGTGCTGGAATAGTAAAATACTTACATACAAAAATAATTAAAAGTATTGCAAACATAGATATGTATTAATGATTATTACTACATTATAAACTATCAGTCGTCATATTGACTCATAATTTCTCACAGGCTAGGACAAAATAATAATGTATACTATCATAACTATCTATGCTTATCAAACATCATAAACCCGATGATTATAACTTCCTAAAAACTAAACAAAGTTGGGTTTTGTGACTTTACCATTATAAATATGTTTGATATATTATATAACAAAATATAAATATAAATACTGTATACATTTTAAAAAAGAAACTTTTAAACGTGAAAACACTGAAAACTATCAAAATCAATAAATTAATATTATAATATTGAAAACATAAAAATTCGCAACTTTGGGTGCTGGAGTGACGGGGCTGTATAGTTATTATATTTTATTTACGAAGCAGTGGTTATATTAAAAAAAAAAAAACTTTTAAAAAAATCCGTTAAAAATGTATACATTATATTTTGTTAAAAAAAATATTAACTTTTAGATTGTACATTTTTTTTATAATTACACGCATTCTAATAATAAGATACTTTTATAAAAAGTTAAAGCTAATTATACATTATTATCTCATTGCGTTATAGGTACTATCTTTTTAATATATTTAAATAGGCAGTTAGGTTCCTAACTTATATTTAAAGAATTTATTATAAATTCATATAGTTATTTCTTATTCATGAAACAAAGTTGCCAATAATAAAACATTACTCATTCAAATTCAAGTAGCAAGAGAAACTATTATAAAAGTTACACGATATTATATAATTACGTATTTAAATTTTAATTAATATCTCGTAATATTTTATATATACAGATTTATATTTTGATGTTAAATATTTAACAAAGATTGGAAAAAAAATACAAATACAATTGAAATTATGATTCTATGGACGATGAATGAAAATGTGAAAATCGCATGAATTTTTTCTTTATACATTTTGGTTTTAACTTATCTTTATAATATTTTATTTTGGTTATATATGAATATCCTATTATAATAGAATAATTATGCAGTAAATTATTGTTTTTAATAAAATTTAAAAGAATAAACTTGTGAATACAATCTGAGATAAGTTGATAATATAAAACTGAAATGAAGTTATTATTACTATTTTTTGAATTTCGAGTAAATATTTAATTAAGGCTTAAATATAAGATGAACATGACAGATCGAAGTTTATGAAAAAATGCAGGTACTTTAATATTTTAACTACACAACTTCACTAAATATTTAATAGGCTGCATGTATATATTTCGATTAGCATTAAAATAAATTATCATAATTTGTTTTTAATGTATCAAAACAAATTTTCAAACACAAGTTATTTTAAAATTAAAATGTTTTGTAATCACTTTATTTTATATTTCGTCGAGCAATTTACGTACTGTTTATTATAGAATTTTATTACTCACATTGTATTTTGTTGATGATACTTTATTTTAATGTTTGTTTTTTCAATATATGATGTATTAATATTTTTATATTTTTTATCAACTCCAATTTTATTCACAAATTTTAAAGTTGGTTATGGTATACAATATATATAGAGAATACACGTATATTAGGTATTAAAGATTTTCTTCGACGTGACAATGTTTTCTCTCGTGCAGTTTTTGTGCAGTGTTACCTCAGGCATATCTTTTGAATATGGTTTCCGAATTTATTCATTTATTTTGTAACCTTAGGGATGTTGGACCGTTTAAATTAGAACTCTAAACGCGTTTTGTCCCCAGAGTCCCATAACGCACTAACCTGTGTTTTGATAAAAAAAAAAAAAGAACCTTACTGAAGAAACACATTATTGCATGCATATATCATTATTGAGTTAATCGTTGAACAAAGGTAAATTTATTGTCCTTTATTGTTCGAGTAAAGTTTTATTAAAGTATAAAATACCTGACATATAAATACGTAGGTGTATCATGATGGTTTTTAAATATAAATATATTATCTTTTGAAGCATGCTTAAATGATAGTTAAAGATATATATATATATATATATATGTATGTATGTGTATAGTTTATTTAATTGTTTAGTTTAATTTAAGACTCGTAACTTTAATACTAGTTGCTGAAATTATTTATATTTTTAATTTATAATAAAAAATCACGTATATTTTAATTGATCGATAATAATAAAATTCGAAATTCATAATAATATGATAAAATTTCACAGATAGCTCAATTCTTATAAAAGTATTTTTATTGAGTTTTTTACAAACATTAGTTTTACGTGTTTCTATAAAAAAGAGACTTTTACCACTTTTTTCGGTATACAGGTAATAATTTTTTATTTTATTTTTATTAACAAACAAGAGTAGGTATTTCATATCTGCAGCAGAAGTGGTATTTTATAAAGTATTAAACTTTCAGGTATTATTTATACATACTTATTTTATTGCCTTTTTATATAAGCATTATTACACATCTGTTTTCGACTTTTTCATTTATATTTCAATTTGGTACGAGTAAGACCATGAATAATGCATAATTTTGTTATTGAAATGGTAAAACTATAGAAAATGATGTGTATTCTCCTTTGTAAAACGCCCAGTATAATATTCATTATAATTGTATATTGTATATTCTAAAATATTGATGAGCAAAAACAAATAATGAAAGTAGATGCCAAAAACAATATCAGAATTTGTGATGTAGTTCAGCAAAGTCAATTTATTTATTTGTTTTTTTTTTTTTTAAAAGATAAAAAATCTCGCCTTTGAAATGTAAGCGTCTCTAAATGGAGTGTTCCATATTGTATAACATTCGGGATTTATTTTTATTCAAGCAAAATTTGCTATGATTTCAAAAATATAAAAACTATTTGTTGACACAGCACGCACGCGTATACAAACTGAATATAATATACTCTATAGATCTCGTGAATATATACTGTGTACATATTACATGAATGTCTATCGCGTATTGTTTCACCATAAGTGACCGTGGTTACAAATTGCGGTGTATCACACAGATATTTGATAAAGTTTCGTACATCGATGTTATACGTAGCTTTTGCAGGTCGGTGGTCCTCCGACCGTCCCTACTCTCAGGCTATATCCCGTTTGTGTCGGCGATGAAGTGCTATATAGACAAGACCAGAGTAATACTATACATAACGACTTGACATAATATATGCAAAACATACATTTGTCTAGTAAATTTGTTCTACGAGGCGTAATAAACAGATTTAGAACATTTTGATGCAAAGTTGCGTCCGTGGTTACCAATATTATAGTGCTTTTGATACGGGATTTGCATAATGAGCAGAGTTGGTGGACACGAGGAAGTTATGTTTGTGTGTGTGTGTATGTGTGCGTGCATACGCACAATGGAGAGGAGGTGGGTGGATGATTGTAGTATGGGGGTGCTGACGAAGGTGGGCAAACACGAATTATATGGTTGATTTATTGGGGGAGTGAAGCAGGAACGTGTGCCGGCGAGCCACCGGATTACCTGGCGATAATCAAAGTCCGAGCTTCATTACTACCGTCGACGCATACTCTACTCCTACCCCACTAACCGTTGCAGTTAAGCCTTTCAGACACGTTCGGCAAACAGCCACACGGAAAACGTCAAAATATAAACGGTTTTAGCAATCTCGTTGTGGGTTATGTGGGTTGGGAAGAGAACTCTGGGACGCCGCATGTATATGTATACTTGTATTTTAATATAATGTGGGGACCGTTGCAGCAAATCATTGTGTTCGTGTAGCAGCACAATAAAAACAAAATATTAATAAATATTAAATAATATATTATACATCAAAAATTTAAACACAATTTTCCACTTGGCCACGATGATATATGGTCGTTTCGATGCGTTTGTACACGCGTGCAGAGAGAATTGGGTCACGGAATTAACGAACCGTCTGTACACAATGTCCCATACACATATTATATACAGTGTGAAATTGTACAGCTTGTTGCAAATGTACAGAATGATATATATATATATATTTATTTGATAGAAACGGGCGCCGTACAGCAGTGCGCGTTTATGATGTCTTAGTGGGATATTCCGACTAAATTTATTACCGTTTACATTATCTTATTTTATGCTGGAATATATATATATATATAAGTGAAACGTCATGAATTTTATCTCATGATCCACCAAAGGTGTGAACCGTATATAACGATATAAGTGATGGACATTATTTTTAATCTGTGTGCTCCGTGGTCGTGTTCTTCTGTTTTTGTTTGGCTTTTAGTGAACTCATAAATATGTATCGGAATTTGTAGGCGCTGAAAAATAATTTAATTTTAATCTGCTTAATGTTGTATTCGTTTATTATAAAACTCTCCGTTTGTCTCTCAATCGAGATAAACTATTATCAAACGTTTGCCTTAATATGTTACATCTTTGTGATGGTTATTTTGTTATTCGAGTCGGAAAACTTACTTATCATACAATTTATTTGTCAACTAAAACATTCACAGATCGTCAAAAATACTCGCCTTAAAATAGTTTTTAGAACGTAATTGTATTAAAATTAAAATGCGACACATGCTCAAAAAAGCGGTTTCGCCAAAAGTTTGCACTTTGAAGTTTATTTGTTTCTTGAATATAGTTGAGCTCAATGATCATAAAATGAATTATGTATAAAGAATATTATTCCATTTTAATAATGATTTGAATAGTTTTTAATTTTCAACATTCATTCTAGTTTTAATTACACAGTATTTTATTTTTTATTCATATTGTATCATTTTTTAAAGTAGTTATACCTAGTAGCAATCGTATTACCCTACTTCTTAAAAAATGCTGGTGTGAAATGTGATGTGTATTTTTCGTGAGATTCTATTTGTAACATTTTTTATTATCTTTTTCTTAAATTTTAAATTGTCATGAAGTTCACAAACAATTATATTTACACTTCTTAAGAATGACTATACCTACTATTTTTCAAATGCTACCGTACCTCATTGTTATCAGCGGCAAAATAACACTCCACTACTTTTACCGTATAATGAGTAATTATTATTCAATAATTTTATGTCTGCATTCTAGTGCGGTCACGGTGGTTTCTGAGATAAACAGATATAACAGTTGCAGTCACTTCGATTAGGTAATAATAAATTGCGGTCACAGCATTAAAATACTCAAATTCTAGTCATATCTTTATCATATGATAAACATAATAGTTTTCGATATAATATACACATTGTATACATATAAGAATAACATTTTTTCAGTCTTTATAATTAACATTTTTCGGACCTTTTTTTTTACGGCCAAACAAAGTTGACTATTGTTTTGTCGTAGATATAATGGCTCTTCTTCTTAATGCGAAATTAACTACATTTACAGACTATATTTTAGAAATGAATGTAAAAAAAAAAATTGGCGGGATATCCGCTATTATTATAAGCTGAATGTAATAGTTTTCATTCACAGCTCAATAGCATGTTTTATTACTCTTACCCTTTATTAATATATTTCTTGAAGCCTTAAAATAAATTCAAACTAATAATTATTTAAAAATTAATTGTTCAACAAAGATTCGTGCTAATAAAATTTCTACTTAAAAAAAATATTGTTTAGCGCAACAAATACCCTATTATAAAAATTAAAGATAATGAAATTAATCGACTTGAATATTTGATGTTGATTTCTTTCAAAGTTTTAGATATTAGTTCATAGGACATAGGTATTTAAAATATTTGTAAATAATTATAAACGAGTTTATACAAATATAATGGTTTATTTTAATGGTCTTGCCAAAAATAATTTGCCATTTATGTACATTTATCATTCTTATTTTGGAAACCTAAGGCAATTATAGATGTCACCAGGATAATTTTCTCTTACAGAAAAGCTACCTAATACGGTAATTTAGGTATATTCAGTTTTTTTGTCGAAAAGGATGCCAAAAAAGGTTAGATAAATAAAACACGATTCCATAAATATGTTAAATATATCCAATTATTTATATATACACATTTATAAGGTTGAGATGTACTGAAAACGATAAAAACAGACCGCGGGTTATTTATCACTTCGCTGATGTCTGAATATTACGATGTCGTTAGAATAGCCTATTAATGCAATTATTGTACGGTGCCAAAGGTAGGGCGAGCGGCTTCATAAAACAACCGACAAACGAACGTCCCAGAAATATTTCGTATTAAAAACGAACACATCTGCTTTGAAGATGGTTTTATATTAGAGTCCATATATTATGGAAAATAATGATCAAACTTACACTATATAATAATATGGTTAGTTATATAGGTTTGCGTATATTATAGGGAATAGGTATAATGTATATAATACTGATATACTGTATTAATATATGAAACTCCGACATTCGAGTTCTTTAATTGGTTGATTTCATGCTGTATGAATATCGTAAATATAGGTGTAGTATTGGAATGTCAGAGTGCTTGTAGGAAAATTTGAATAATTAAAATTGTGATTTCATTTGTTTTGATAAAAAGCGCCTCTATAAAAATTATTTCGTTTTTCTTATTTATTTTCTGGGTAAGCTATTGCTTTTATGATTTTCGCTGGTGGTATATATTACATGTCACATATTTTGTTTACATTTAAGCACGTTTTTATGTTTGCTGATCGATTTGCTATTGAAATTTTCAACAATATTCTAGAAAATATAATCTTTCAATAATGCTTAAAGCATTATTATTTTTTGTTTTAACTTTATTTCTTATTTTTTGTATTTCTCTATTATTAACACTTCGTTTCAACTATTTATTGACATTTGGACTTTGATGGAATATATCAAAATATATGTATTTAAAATGTTCATAATTTCAGAGATTTTATTTTTCTCAAACCACATGCATTATTTACGTAGAACTATTTATGTTTAGGTTAAGCATATTCTTTACTTGTTTTTCTTACTTGGTTTTATCTGCTCAACGTTATATTTGTTCAATAGTCGACAAAAGACATGACACAAATAACAATATAATATATAATATACGTAATATGTTTATCGGTAATACAAGCGAATTGTAACGTTTTGTTCAATGATCCGTGAGTTCTGTTGCGGGCGCGATTTTTATTTGTATTCTGTAGAATTATATCATACTTTAAATTATATATATATCCAGTTTTTATCTGTTTTTCTAAATCCCCTAACGTTATCTTTCCCCTGTGTATACAGGTCAGAGGATAATTTGGTCACAACGTGCCAATAATTTGCTATTGCTAAATTAAATATATTTTGAACTTAAAATTGTATCAGTAATTCTATTTTAAAACGTGATTTTAATAATCACGTATATCTGCAATTATGTCTAATATATAACAATCCTTGATTAATTCAATTACAAATTAGATAATCTACAAAGGTGCCATACTATACCATGTCTAATATAATTATGAGATTATATTCTCTAGTGTTATTTCGTATTCTAGTTCAAGTTTAAGGTTTGAATTCAACTTATAAGTATATATAAACAGAGAAAAAAAGAATGTAATTAGATGAATTGATTTATGTTTACCTATGTATATTATTAAACCACAGAATAAATGAAATTATTATTATTATTAATTTCATTTATTCTGTGATTAAACATTGAAAAATTAAAATATTTTTTTTTGCATAAAATATAATTATTATTATAAGTACTGGATTCAAGGGGGGCTTACAGTGTATTTAATTACGAACCTATATTAGGACTAGCTAATGTTGAACTGAAAGTTGTACATTTTTAATTATAATTAATAAGTTAATGAATTGTTATATTTTATTTAAATTCTCAATTTTTTTTTTTTTTTTTGTACGCTTTATCACAATATTCCACACACACACATTTCCGGGGGACATTCTGTCAATTTTTAATTTTTATCATTTTCATTATAATATATTATAATATAATTAGAATTGACAATTCAAAAATTTAATATAATTTTATTTTTAAGCAAATTTGTTCTTAAAAGTGTCTGTGTTTATTTAATAGTACATATAATTTATTATTACATCTATTTTAAGATGTATTTAATGTTTGAACTTATTTATATTTATTATACTATAATTCTTGAAAAAATTATCGTTTATATTTAAAAAATAAAAAAATTGTATTATCTATGCACATTATTACATATTATATACATAGGTACCATTTACTGAAATAGAAAAATTTATGAATGGTGTATTATGTTGGATGATCAGTTACATTTTTTCAATTGCACATTATATTCTTATTTTATTTTTATACAAATACCTAAACTTAGAATCAACTTTACAAAACAGTGTTGAAAAAATGTCTGAATATTCAGACATTTTTAATTTACATTTTAGGTATAAATTAGTTATTAATTTTTATAGAATTCTTCAGAATTCTGTGGCAAAACTTACTGTGGGTTTTTTTTTAAATTAGTTGTTTTAACTTTGTTATTAGAGTTATTAATACAATACACCTGAAATAGATGAATGCAATGTAGATAATATATATATATATATCTTCATTATGAAGAAAAATTATTGATAATTCGACAAAATTAATAACTATATAAAAAACTAATAGTTTCTAATAAACACTCTAGTCACATATTGTTATTATTGTTATTGTTTTATCGTTTATATTCGAGATAGAAAAATAACAATAGAGACTGATAAAAGTGAGCATAAAGTACGATTAGGAAATGACCCGCGAAATAGGATCGTTTTATTAGATCCATACAGTGGTAAAAGTAAAGCAAATGAAAAACTTGGTGCATTAGGGGGAAAAAATTGAAAAGTTTATGTTAAAAAATAGTATGCAATAACGAAAAGCAATACTCTGTTGGCTTAACTTTGCAAGATTACGATTTTTAAAGAGCTATACAATATGCGCACAACCCTCGTCCTCTTGGTCCTTTCCACTACGTGGTTTCTCAGGTATTTGGTTGTGTACACTATACACGTATTATATAAAAGCGTATATTTACGTACAAATGCCTTTACTTCTAAAAGAGAATCTGTATAATGTTACTATCGTTTTCGGAAAAGAATCGGGTCCGTCTCGTATATGTACGGCAGATGGGAGCCTCATTAAAAAAATCCCGAGTCTTTGAAGTCGCCGTTTATTTTTTTTTCAAACGTCGTTATTATTTTATTTACCTAAAAATGAATATATACGTTGGGTCAATTGATATATATTTTTTTTTCGAAATATACATTGATAAAAATACGCCGTATCACTGTTATAATATGAACTTTATGAAGATAATAGCTGTACTTATTATCGAAACAGTGTCCAACAATCATGTATAAATAATTGTAAAAATTGCCTTTACTTTGGTTTAATAATAAAATCTAACATTTTTGTTTTACCCCCGGTTATACAATTAAAATGCTTATGTTTTTTTTTTGAATTACACACATTTTATAAAATAATTTAATGCAAATATTTTACCATCCCTGATGACATTATGTTTAACCGTGACCCTGCCTTTAATAATATATAAATAATAATGTTTAGTACAGTGACATGTCTAGTAATCGACTGCGGTCATGGACGGTGAGTGACGGATTGGGGTTGGTAGGTGGTTGGGTGGGTAGCGATGACTAAGGTAAATATCAATATAACGGGGGCTGTATAATACACAATAGTTTTATATAGTGAGGAGCTGTGCTCACAGAAACACTGCAGCTATGTGTGGCGCGCGTATCTTATTGTTTGAACAGCACTCGGTCGGAGGCGGAAAGGTGAGATTGTGCGAATATATATACAGTCACACTCCGCATACCCTAGTGTGGTGACCGCGTTGTAATACGAGCGAAATTCTAAAGAATTTATATACTTTAATATATATAGTAAAATTTAGCGCTCAGTCAGCTATCTTATATAATATATTGGCGCCAAACAGTCAATATTTACACTCGTTTTAACCCCCCCCCACGTTTGATTTCTTGGTTGAAGTTAACGTCTCGTTTAGCACAGACTGATATACTAGGTATGTGTGGTACTTATACTGTAAATTGCGTTTTTGCAACATGTTGACTGCCGGCGTCTAAAAATACAGCCAACTCAGATAATAATATATATTTATTTTTTCATTACTTATTTTTTATTCAATGAAAAATAAATATCATTTTTTGTCAATGTCATATTACTCTCGGGAAGGCGTAGCGTTCACTACTACCTCTTCTCTAAAAACAAGATTTTTTACGTGTCATGGACGTTGCTGCCGCAAGTTGGTGGGGCCCAGCAGAGTGAGCAATTGTAACGACGCGACGGCGGGGGCATACGAAGTAGTACTTTTTGTACTGAGGTTTAAACTGATGACTGCGCGCATCATCTGTAGACTATTGCACCACACTTCTTCACGTGTGTAATATATCAACGACTTTTATTCTTTTACATGCAATAAAGGGCAAACAACTATCAGTTATCGTAGGTAGTATTTCATTTATACGCAGTGAAGAGATATATTATAATAATATCCGTGAAAATATGATTATTATCGATCGCAAAAATTCCTTAGTTGACTTAATTGTACGCAAATCCTCGTTACATTTCTCTGACAGTTGGCGTTAAAAGTGTTTCAATGTGCTGTCGTCTGCCTACCCCTATATACCGCTTCTAGATTAATATATTATAGAATACGTAGTCACCTCCCTTCTCTCAACCACCGCCAAAGGGATATATGGTTTTCGTAGTTCGCGGCTATCAATGAAATAGCTAAACGGTAAAATCGTAATGTGTAAATCACCTAAATATATTAAACATCATATAAATTAACTTTTTCTTCGCCTCGTTATATTTATTTATTAGATATATTTAATGAGGTGTACGCGTTTATTGAAATCGTTTACAGTGTACGTTCAAGATGTATAGGATTTAAAAAATGAACGTTCGTTACGAGTGATTTTATACTAACCTGCAATTTTTCATCATTGAACTTACTATAAATATTTTTCAACTTACAAACAAATTTCAATAAAAGTGGTTTTGCGGTCTTTTTTGAACAGGGTAACGATAACACTATATTTCACAAAATAGGAATTATTTTTATTTTTAACTTTTTAAATCGAATGATGTAAGTAGGGGGGGTATATATAGCCCATTTCCTTAAAAAACAATTTGTGTTAAAACATTACCAGATGTTACGGTAGATATGAGTTTGTATAAATTTATGAAGTATGAATGCTATTTTCATAAAACAAACTTCTAGCAATAAGAGTAGACTATTTATACGTATACTATTTTCTGTACTTTAAATTCTCGTCAGTTAAAACAGTTAAAATTTTTCAAAGCATATTTGCGTATCTACTTCTGTTAAGAAGTTTATAATTTGTTGAATTATTGATTGGTAAGATTTTAAAATGTTAAAGTATCATAAGTATTTACCTTAATTCAGTATTGTTAATGCAATATAGAACTTAAATGCATTTTTTTTTTTAAATAAAATCTCATTACTTACCTACATATTTAATAAACTTAAAATTTAATTTGTTGGGCTTCTTCATTTATTTGCAACACTGATATTTATTTTTATTTTTGTTATTTCACTAACAATATCGTTTTATTATCTTTAATATTTATTAAGTAAACGCTTCGTTATTATTCTGTTTAATTAAGATTACTGTTTAAAAATAATGATGTCATTAAGAGTTTAATACCTCATCAACTATCTATTGTTTTCACTTCTATAATTAGATAATAAAGAAGAAAATTTTAAATTCTTTAGGCTGAAGTAGTTAGTTATTTTAAGCATTATATTCTTAAAATTTATTATTTTTCAGAATAAATTTGATTTATATTCTCAAAACTTCAGTTATTTTTAATTTTCATTAAAAAATCTATTGACTATTCAAATTGTAAAAATGAACTTGTTCCAAACCTTAATAAGAAACTAAAATTCAATATGTATTTGATACAAATAGTCTACATAAATTTTAAAACTTAATAATGTATATGTACTATATGCGTAAAAAACATTCGTAAAACCTGACATAAATTTAATGTTTATGGTATTAAAGATAATATACAAGGTAAAATAATAAAAACAGTGTCGTGACGTTGTTTACAAAGTGTATATTTTCAACAATCTATTTAGTAATTTACGTCGCTTTTAATAGTTTTAATCAGCTAATAGCTAATAGTTATTAGATTTCAATGTAAATCTCCTGGGATTTAATAAAATGGCCATGAGGTTTTTACGTTGAAGATTTGTTTCCATACTAACGTCAAATTGTATTTATAGCGTTCGCTATGTATTTTAACACTTAATTCTTAAGCAGATTAAATCAATCCTTCGTTTACTTATTGTTTTTCTCCTCGGGTTACTGATAAGTTAACGAAACAAAATTGTTAGCACCGTCTTAATCTGTATAACGGCTGAACGTAATTATTAAACTTAAAATGTTTTTACTGTCAAAAAAAAAAAATTAGAATTATTCATTTGATAGTTAAATAAATTGTTTATTCATATAGAATAATAAATTAATGTGTATTAAGAAAATAATAATTTATAAATGGCTTATAAATTGTGTTAGTTTATAAAACACACAAAGACGGCGTACTATATATGCAATTTTGATGCATCACCACTTGTACATCGACCTGTATAATAGGTACATATATTGTATAATGTAATTAGATTCGTGTAAAATACACTATAAATGCGTGTATTGGTATTATATTTACATAAAAATCGTGTTGTACTCAATAATAACATTTAGCATTTTCCTAATAAAATATTAAGAGATTTTCTCTGTTTATATTTATCTTAACAATTCTGTCGTAGTATTAAGTATCCGATAAAACGAGTCTTACATTTTACATTATTGCAACGAAAACGTCTGTTGTTGAATCTTCATTCCATTGTATTATACGTATTATACTCATTTACCACTCATAGTATTTTCAAACCTTTGTTTTAGATTATTTATAATTATTTGTAGACATTTCTAATTTTTTACATTAATTTTGTTTTTCAATATTTAACATAGTATAGGGAATTTTTTAAATTCTATTATATACGTTATATTTATTCATACTATCCAATAGTTACAATTATTATATATTGCACTTATTGTGTTGTAAAAAAAAAAGTTGCTATCGGGCGTAAAATGAAAAAACCTTTGTGTATAACCAAATTTTTGGTTTACCTATATTATGTTATTACCTTCGTTGAATGTACTCTATTTTCATGTTATTATTTCTTGCACAATGCACTGTTACCATAAATCAGATTTTATTTATTAAATATAATTTGTCAGGGTGACTATAATAAATATTAATATATCGTACCTTCTAAACTCAACTCAGCTAAAACATAAAGAACAAGAGTAATGGAAACGCGGTTATATTATATTTATGTACGCGTATATTAGCGTTGTGGCTACAGTGTGAGTGTGTGTAAAGTGTATATTATAGAACGTATTAAATATTAACATTCCTCGGTAAGAAAATATCGATTAAGTTTTCCGTCGATACTAGAACGAATTGATTGGTCGAAACCTTGCTGTGCTGCGTCCATAAATACATACATTCGAATACACATGCATTGTATAAAAAATTTAATTTGGTTCCTAATTACAACTCGCAGGGTGATCTATACGTGTATACACTTACTTATTTAATATAATATATTATACTGATTTCGGGTATACGTTTAAATTGTCGACATGCGTTGTATAACCTAACCCGCTAACCGTGTGCATTATATTACGTGTTTCGCGATAATTTGCGGCTATTAACTCTGGACAAAATAATAATAATAGCCGGTCGTGATTCGCAAGGTATGCCATTAAAACAATAATATATTTATGTGCACCGTACCTACATTTATATTTAGTATTATATGGGTACCTATATATACAATAATATGTACGGTCGTTTGGATTTAGCATATACGATTTGCGATCGTGTGAACACTTTTATTAATTATAATAATTTGTCCTGCGAAATTAAATTGATGTAAAATTAGCTAGTATATTTTAATTGGATACCTTTTTTTTCTTTTTAATATTTCTACCCTCGCCCCGACCGCTTTACATGAACTCCGCAGCGCCCCTGCCGACTTGGTCTGGCCAGCCGCGGATTCGTCGCAAACTCGCTTTTGCCGCCATCGACGGTGCTTTACTACCGCCGGGCAGAAGGGACCTCTAAATTAAAATAAACGAAGAGTGTTTTCCGCGCACGATTCTACTGCCGGTACAACTATACTATTATTATAATATATATATATTATACACGACCGTCTCTGTATACGCCACACCGCCGCCGGACATGCATTCAATTCTCGTCGGCGATTGTAGTTGTATACGTATACGTTTATTATGATTATTATTATTGCCGTTTATTATTATTACTAGCAGTAGTCGTAGTAGTTGTATTTATATAGTATTTATATACCATAGAGTTGACATTTGGTTCTTTGTACGTGATGTGATCTCTCTGATTTATGTATACATACAAAGAAAAATATTAAATAACTTCCCCCGCTTGCAAAAACAAGACGCGGGGACTGGTAAAATAATATAATATAAAAAAAATTGCTACTACACCCCCCCCCCCGTCGATGACAAAATGCGGCCATTCGTCTACGCGACAACCCGTCTTACATATAGAAGCGCCGTTGTACAGCCCACATCCGCCGTCCGCGCTTATTAATAATAAATACTGTATTATCTAATGTCATTTGCCGCGTAATTCGATCCCTTTGCTCTGAGGGTGGTTATATAAAAGGTTTTTCTATAGTTTTGTCGAAATTTCATGGCCCGCAGCGGAATTCGATATTATTGTGCGCGTAATACCAACTCTACAACTCGCAATTGCTAACATTTTTATCGATTGGAATTTTTTCCTCCCCCCCCCCCTACATAATTTTACAAAGTTGAGCTAAAATATAATATATAATATTTCATCGCTTTAAATCTCGTCGACGTCAATGGGACATGTTGAGCTTACGCTTCGGGTGTCGGCCGGACTCTACGCGTACTGTGGTTTTCCCACAAACCATAATAACAGCGGTATGCTGTCGAAAATATGCGACCAAAAGTATGTGTATGTGTTGTCAGGAATTTACAATAGAAATTGCCCAAATCACTGCTGCTGTTGCTGCTAGTACTATAAGGTTAAATGGAACTAAGAATGTGGGTTTCAAGTATGTAAGTGCAAGCCACATTATATTATTTATATAGGTATAGCGTATGCGTCTTTGTGATGGGCGTATATCTAGAAACACCGTCAATTATCACACTTTTCGCGTAGTTCGTATTATAATATTATATAAAATGTATATTTTGGATTTAAGTACTCGAAAATTATAATACATTTATAATACTGTTTTCTCTTTTATTTGTATTATTAATATTGAACCATGAGAATTGCTTAAAAAGCATAATATATTTATCCATATATAGGCTCAGTATACAATAAATATATTTTGTTTGTGTTTGAATTCAATTTGAAAATGTATGTATATCTCTGTACTTGAATAGGTCGTATCGTCGTTGTATTATATTTTTAATCAGTTAACGCAGCCATCTATTATTTGTTTATGTCGTATTGTATAATATCTTCGTGTGTATAGCGTATATATAATATAATATATAAATAATATAACGTAGTCTGATCATGGCCGCATATAATGCATTATGTATAATACGTGTCTTTAGTCTGTTTAATTATTTACAGTCTGGAAATCTCGTTTTATTATTATCATATATATTATTTTACGCAGTGAACATCAAACATTTTGTTGTGGTATTCTTCGTTGCTGCTGCAGCTTCTTAGCTACGTTATACATTAAGTTTCGATTACATAATAAATAAGACCGTGTAATGATCACGTATAATTTATTAGTCTTCATAAATCATTTCCACTCTTATATATTTTATATATTTATTATTATTATTTCTTTTGAACGAAGGCATTACAACTTTTATTATCGTTCTTAGCTGCCATCCCCGAGGAATCTTATCCTATTATATCTCCCGAAGCACTCGCTTAGTCTTAAAGTTAAATTTAATGTTCGCAAACAAGTAGAGTGATATTTAGTTTTTTTTTTATATCTTTCTTATCAATTTAAATTAAATGTATTATTGAATTACATTATAATATGTAGGACGTAGGTATATATCAGCTCACTTTCATACAATTAAATCATTGATATGTGCAAAATATAATCAGTACTTATATTATTCGTGTCTATTATATTGTATAATTTAGTAAAATATGAAATAGTTATCAATGAATATATGAGCATTATATTAATTTGTAAATGTATTATAAATCTATATAGTAAACCCTGGTACCTAATTATTCTTATACATGCATAGCATATTTTATTTAACATAAAATTCCGTAGGTAATCTGAATAAACGAAATTATGCATATTAGATTTCAAAATTAATTATATAAATATAAATCATAGAGTAGAGGATGAATATTATACTTAAATAATTATAAATGCAAATGCAAGTATAATAATATAAATTTATTTTAGATAAAATATTAAATTTACTCAAGGTTTTAAAATAATATTGGATTATACAATACATGCCAAAATGTTATTCAGATATTTGAGTATATGATATAGGGATTCAAATATCACTTAAATGATTATACTCTTATAGGTACAAAATAGTTAATGTATTCAACGATATACAACATTCAAAGTAAGTTTATGACCTACATATGTTGTTATCTTGAAAAATCTTTTTCCATTAATAAATCTTTTTCAGCTATTCTTTTTTTATAGTTATATAGGATAAATAGATAATATAATTAGATAAAGTAGTATATGTTATAAAAAAATTGACTACAGTTCTACGGTTAATATAAAAAAAAATGTGTTTTACATGGTATTTACTCTTGATGATAAATTGATAACTTTTAAATATGATATGCTTCAACATATTTTTGAAATAGTTTTATGCATATGAAATATTTATTATTACTTATAATTTATTGTTTGTATGTTTCAGGTGCCTAAGTCCAAGATCTGCATATTTCTACGAGTTTCCTCCTGCGGGTAAATATATATATTTTTATTTACTTAAATCATGATCAATATTTATGGATTTACGATATAAAACAGTAATAGCCTAACGGAGAGAATTTTAAATAACTTCTACGCATATATAATTGCATATTAATAAATAATAGTAAACAAATATCCAACTGTTCGTGGTAATAGTATTATTATAACTGTAAATAGCTTTCTGTATTTTTATTTCTTCTTCTTATTATTATTATTATTATTTTGTACGGTGAGTTAATTAAAAATTAAAAAGGTCCTTCCACTCCATTCCAAAGCTCGTTTATTCGGTACACTTAACAGAAACGATATTAAAATAAGAATTTCCATCTTCTTTACATGACGAGGTGGTGGAAAGTTGGGACTACGAAACCAAAGAGTGAGAAAAATGCGGGAAGACCTTTTCTCTCTTTCGCTCTTTTTCCTCTGCCTCTATCTTTCTGCTCACTTCCACCCTTTTATTTTTTGGATCAGAGAAACTCAGCAATTTCGTGGTTTTCCCAAGGCCGAAATGGATTTCATCCAGTGAGCCCGGGATAAAATTTAAATGGAAATTAGACGGCATCCCGGGAGAGGAAACCGGGTAGTGGGGGATTTGAATCGCTGTCGAGGAAAGGGAGAGAGGATTGGAGTGAGATAGACGGACGATATAGTGTATGCTCGAAAATAGGGTTTGTTTTCCAAAGGTTTCGTCGTATTTGTGGCAAACGTGTCGATGTGTTATTCAGCAGGCAGGTTGGTTTGTCCAACCCGCGCATACCTTGTCAGCGTTGATTTATTCCTATATTTCCTTTGTGCCCTTATCCTATGCCCCTAAAATAATGACAACTATTAAAATAGCAAAATAATATCTTGTCAAAGGTTATAACTTTGTAAAGTCGTGGTTTAATATAGTGTGCAAATATAAACTAGAGAGAGACATATACTTCAAATGATAATCATGATAATAAAGTTTAAAAACTGCATGTTATTAATAATACGCTATTTGTTCTGTAATTTGTTTTGCAGACCGGCCCGGCAAAAAGAAGATCACATTGACGCGGTTTCTACGAAACTTCAAGACCCACAGGAGAGATAAATCGCGAAGTCAACAAAACGTTTCGTCCCGGGTAAGGATACGAACTATTTTACTGTTTGCAATTCGCGCGAGAGTAGTGGTCCGGGTGTGCACTTTGTGTTAACTACTGTCGGCGGAAATACTGTACTCAAGTGTACACACACAAAAAAACACAAACACATACACAAATTACGAGTCCATGTTTATGTCTATGTGTATATAAAATAACACACAGCTGTTTCTAAAGCCTTTATGCTCTAGATGGTAGCGGCGATCCACTCGTTCGTGTATTTGGTGTGGTTTAGCGGCATTATAGGACATAGGTGGTAGTTTTCTCATTAATCGTTAATTAATGTTTTAAACCAGGAGAGAACGGTTTGACCTCCTTTTTTTTCTCTAAATCAAATGGCATAATTAATTCCTATACGTTCGAAAAAACGTTCCATTGGAACGCTCATGAGAGACCCCCCCCCTCCTTCCCACTTCACCAAATCTCACAAGTTACTATGGTAACCGCCGTATATACTCGAGACTGATATATAACTAAAAAAAATTTAAGGTACTATAAAATCGTTCGGCTAAGTGTCTTTTTATATATGCATTTTTATATATATTATATATATATGTATATTATATATTGTATCCCAGTAATTTTTTTCTCTTCTTTCTCGTTTTTTTTTTTTTAATTTTATCGATCCATCTCTTTCTTTTTCCCATCGTAGCTATTGACCCGAAATGTCTGTTACGTTTTCATTTTATTTTTCAAATACGACGTTTTGGTGACGGTATATATACTAACGGCTATAGGAAGGTACATATAGAAATAGCAGCAAGACGATGGCAATCATGCAAAAGTTGACGACAACATTTCTTTAGAAAATCAACCCCTTTTTATTCATTTACATCGTGGAACGTGCTTACAGGTGTATTGCAGTGTATTGCTCGATATTCGATTTATTATATTTATTTATGATTGTTTCTGTGACATATAAATACGGTTTTTACTGGTTTTCATAGAAACTGTTTGTATACTTATGTATTAAATTCGCAATGTATGTATATTGTATAGATATTGAATATAATATATGTATAAGTGTCGTTTTATTTTAACAATAAACTTTTTACTTATTACAAGTATTACTTAGCTTATCCAAATTAAATATAACAGTTATTAATAATAAAATGTATAGGATTTAAACTATCACAAAGAGTCATTGAAAAAAAATTAATAATTAAAAAATTAGTTAAGTAATAGTGATTATTTTCATAAATAAGTCGATTAAATATATCATATTATATAATGTTTATTGCATCCTAAGATTTGAACAATAGTTTTTAACTAGTTTCTATTTTTTAACTATATGCTTCCGAATATTTACAAGCGCAATGCAATTTTTATGTTTTATTTGTATTTTGCACGAATAATTTAATTGGTTATTTTATTCTCGTTTCATTCACTATTAAGAAAACGAAAATGTGCTTTGTTTGGCGCTAATATCGAGCTATAATTCAATCGGCAAAAGTATGTACAAGTATTAAATAACTTGTAAATCCGATTAAATCGTAAATTAAAATATTTTACAGTATTGTCTATACAGGAAACAGTACAGACAATGTTAATAATATTATAATATTATTTTATATGTCATGTGAATATTTATTCCAGATTATTTCTGATAAATATTTAATCGTCTTATGCTGTTTTACGATAACACGTAATATTATTATACGTGTACCTGTGACGGGTGGATCGTGTTTGTACTCTGGCGACGACGATGTGTCAGTGGAATACCGATTCGAATATTTCTACGTATTTGCATGCCAATCAGTATAGGGACCGACGCCGGATTTAGTCAAAGCAAAAGAGGAGAGGCGGATCGGATGTAAAAATAAAAATAAATAAATCCCTCGAGATTTTCTATTTTCACTATACACCCCTTGATGCGTCGCGGATGTTGTACAATCAAATTCGCCAAAATACATGCATATAATATATGTATATATATTTATACTATATATGTATGTGTATATTTATATTTTTTCGTCTACGTGCGTATTGTCAGTATTATATAAATATATAGTTTTTTTAGGATATCGAGTGTGACTGTGTGAGTACCTACGTATATATACATACTTCGGCAATAGCATATATTCATTCGGTTTATATATATATATATATTATGATGTAGGAGTATGTAGGACGTAGGTATATAATATATTTTTAAATTATAAGGTATTAGTAGGTATATATTAATATATTCCATATATACAAATCGTTGCCCAAATTTGATTCTCCGAGGTCACAACTCAGGTTGGTAACCGGTGATCTGACACCGGGCTCTCCTACTCGTATCTATGCGATGACATTTCACACCCGAATAGATTTAATACGAAAAAAAAAATATGTAATGTATTATAAAATATCATAAATCCACTGTAGCGTATATACTGGATGCCATTTTTAAGTGAAACTAACACATTTATTTTATCTGATAAATTTTGCGTTTTTTGAAAGAAATATTGTACGCTTAAAAGTCTGTCATGTGTTTTTTTAATAATTTTATAAATTGTATCGTAATATTCTCTAAATGTTTTAAAACTCTCTTCCTTTCAAAAATAAAAACCTGAAAAATTATACAGTCTAGTCTAAACGTTTCAAAATGATATTATTCTGTTTAAATACACAACGATTTTTTTATATATATACAATGGCCTATATCTCGGTCAACGCTGATTGTGCAATGTGTGTGAAACAATGGCTAAACAAGTACACTTAATCAAAAACGCCTAATCGTTCATATAATATTACATGATGTGTCGTTATATTTTGTTCCCGTCCGAATCGTTGTCGTCGTCGTCGTAGTTTTCAGTTGTTTATATATATACCGGAACTTCGCGTCAGAGAACGCACACATTCCGACCACCAGTAGATTTCTATGTGTAATGACCTCAGAGACCGACATTATACTACTTCACCACTCTACCCACCATTCACCACCGAGCCAGCAGTTCTCTATTTTTTTCTATCCTATATCCTCCAAAAACTTTACAATGCATACGGATTATAATATAAAAACTCATGAATATAAACATTTAGGTTTTTTCTTTATACGCATTTTAATCGAAAATACTTTTTAATATACAAAAAAACTCCATTCTTTTTTTTTTTGCCGTCCACGTTGCAGCAGGTACCGTAACGTGGCCACACAGTTACGAAAATACGATTCTCGAGTATTCAACACTTTATATTAATTTATACGTTTTGAGCTTATATTATATAAATACATTTCTTATGGACATGACGTTCAGGATGATTTTTTTTTTTTAATTTTCTACTATTTTAAAGAAAATATATTCGAAAAAAATTTTCATTTAAAATCAAAAACTATTGTTAAAAAAATAAATTACAATTGTAAAATTATTTTATAAAAATCAAGTATTACATTTAAGTAAAAAGTAGTATATTAATAAAAAAAAATATTATATATAGTTAATCAAAAAAATCACTTTGTGCCTATAAAATACTGAAGTCTTGTTTTTCTAAACCGTTGGATCGACGTGTTCGGATTAAGTTTGAAGTAATGTGTTTAGTATTTTATTATAAATCGCGTACGATTTTGGCAATTTCTCGCTAAAATTCTCTGAACTTCATAGTGTTTTAAGTTAGGTTTATACCCGCACTTGTGTACACGCTCAAACACACACACCTACATACTATAACCTCTTATTAAGATAACATTGTGTGTGTGTGAATATGGAAAGGAGGTTGAAGTTACCAAACGTAGTTGGCACGATCCCCCAAATTTCCCGTCCCTGGTTTGAATTCCGACCAACTCTCGCCGTTTTTTGTCAGTGTACAAATGCATAATATATATTATAAATGTAGTGTATATTATAATATCCCCGAGGCAACCTGTGGACAGGTCGCATTATTTGTTTTATGCTTTTCCCCTGTTGGAAGCCATAATATACGTATGTGTATTACAGTAGCCAATGATTCCTTCTTTGCTATATACGCACGCATATATATAAAAATTTCGCAACTTATTGTATCATCTACACGCTTTTGTTTTAATACGTTTTATATATTATAAAGACATCTAAATAAATTATAAATTTGTTCAGCTGCAGATCACTCCGAATCAATCATGAACTATCCCGTTTTATATTTTATCTTTTTAAAATTTTATTTTGCTATATTTTTGTGTTTGTTTCAATGTTTTACGATTCCATTGTCTAACAAAATCATTAAACCGTCATGCATTAATTGTTTAAACATACAATATAAAATGTATAAATAGGTTTATTTTTCTAATTCGTTCATACCCATATCCATTATATTATACTGTATTTTTTTTTTATATTAAGTAAAGCATTTGTATATGCTTATTTAAGGTTCGTACGAACGATTTTCAGAATAAATTATTCCTCTTATTAAAACATTTTTAGAGGTAGGTAACATCCATCATGTCTTTATAGTACGTGTGTTTTCTAATCGTTCGCTCACAGCTAAATAATTATTATTACTTCTCGTGCTTTGTATGGCTGCGCTGGATTAACAAGTACCTATTGGCACATATTATGTGTGGCATTTAATTTTTTTGAGCTCGGCCTGTTTACAAATCAAATTTCGTTGATTTAAAATTCGAAACTACACAATTAAGAGAAAGTCAAAAACTATTAAAATAATTTAACTTTAGATTTTAAAAAAAAAGAAAAAATATTTACATCTTTAACAAGTATGTAAACTATATCTTAGAATTCAAAATTAAATTAAACATTATTAATTTAATTGGATATTTAACTTAATTTGTAATAAATCTCTATAAGTAATATTATATTATATTATTGTAATGTAAATATTTGACCAAATCATACGGCGTTTTAGATAGGCATTTTAGATACACTTCTATCGTAAAAGTCTCGTTTATTTCTACACAAATTATAGTAATTCTAAGTCTTACTTGAGTGTTTAATATACCTGTAACAAAAACATTAAAATGTTTAAAAATTGAAAATATCACTACATATTCTTTTAAAACCACGTCTGATGTAATACAACTCTTATTATAAGTATACTTTTTTTTTTAAGTTTTAAAATTTTAAAACATAAAATATTTAACCGATGACAGCTGTAATTGTTATATTGAAACAAAAATACGAGTATAATGTTCATTATTATTTTTTAATAAATCTTCACCAAAACAAATTTGTCTTATAATTTTATATTTTAAAATACTGTATTGTTTAAATAATTATCGAGTGGTTTTAAAAGTTAATTTTAGAAAAGAATTCAGTATTTAATTTCCATTAATAGGGCGATTAAACCGTATATTGTTGGTATTCATTGATTTTATTTTATGTACTTTATAATGAAAAAATACATGTAAACGTTTTATTTTTTAAATTTATAAAATCCTCTCTTATAGACCGCAATTGAAATAACTATTTTTGCGATTAGTATTCTGGTTGGTTTTGCAAACACTTTTTATTTGTGTATAATTCAACGTGTTTTGAATATAATATGTGACCATTTTCAGCTATATTTTACACAATGCATGTTTAGTTCAATTCTAGATTTCAAAACAACTGTATATATCTGATTACCTACTTCGATTATTACTTTCTCTAATTTAAAATAAGTATTTTAATCTTTTGAATACAAAATTAGAAAATTAATTATTATATTTATCTAATGCATTGAACGTTAATTGATAAGGGTTTATCACATCGCAATGATAAATATATTAATTCGTAAAATTATAATAAATCATTGTGTTTAAAAATAATTTTTTTTTTCAAAAATAATATTTGTAATTCTTAGTTAAAAAATACTTTAACAGTTGATAATACTGTTTTTCTCAACTATATCGAAAATTTAACCAACAACATTCGTCTCATTGAATTTTAAAACCGATTTAGCAATTCATTGTAGTGCTTTGAATTTAATATAATTATTATTATAACCGTGTATTGTATCTACTGTATTCTCAAAGTGTGTTATTTTATTGTTAATCGTTAAATTGTTAATTTTTTTTATATATTTATAGGATAAACCCATAAACAAATTTTTATACGATTTGTTTAAATATTATGTGTATTTTTTATTCAAAAATTATGATATTATTCTTATTATATAAATTCTTGATATTAATAAGTGTATATGTCATACTGCAATAGTTTTGTATAATACTACAAAATGTCATTATCTGATTCGTTTTGAACATATATATTAAACTACTCTTATCGTACTGAACCCTAACGAATCCTAAAACCATTTTGGCGAGGTGCCATTTTGAATTCAAAAAACTTTACTATTGTATAAAGCTAAATATTAGCTTAAGTGCTGTTAATGTATTATTTATGAACGCGTTTTAATTGATTTTTATTTCAACCTAAGTATATTTGCATTTCTATCGTCCTCAATGATGATTTTTCCCTATAAATCAATTATAAAAACTAAATTATTAAATTTTTCAATTACAATTTAATTTTCTATAATTAATCTTTCCTAATACTAATTTTACATTATAACCAATTTAACAAATATTTGTAATAATTAATTATAACTATCTATATTGAACATTTTACAAATTAGTTAATTGCGTTTATTAGGTTTTTAATAACATATTACATAATTATATAGTAGGTATATTATATAAACATTAAATTAATAATAATTAGTATATTATTATTTAGGTCTTAGAAATATGAATTTGCGTTAATTTAATATTGTAATTGAATAAGTTTTATAAATATGACATTCAATATTATGACGAATTATCTAAATTAACTTTAAATTAAATTACTTCGTTAAAATGTATTATTAGATTTTGATTTTAAAAATTGTTTAAAAATAGTAATTTTTCATTAATCAAATTACAGTAAAACTTGTCAAACGATGACAATGGCCACTGCAGCATAACTTAAATATATTACATATATAATATTATTTATACAAAACTAGAACAGTTAATGGACATCATTAACCATTATTCATTAGATAAAAGTTTTAACTGTAGTATTAATTTACTATTTTTCTATACATTTATAGACGAAGGATTGTTTTAAATATTATTACTATCAATTATCTCACTTCATATCATATAACCCGTCTAAATTTAGTATATTCAGCAATATTATACTATAATTAAATTAATTATATTTACAAAATTTGCATATACTTTTAGCATGTGAAAAAAATGTAATAAAATAAATATCCGAATTTTAACATTAACTAATCATGTTTCAGGCCAACACTCCCGATTGTTTGGGCATGACAATGATGGATAACAGAAATCGTTGTGTACCAATGTCCGGCAGAAACCATGTCGGCAATCCATCCGGTTTTGAAGAAACCATCCATCGGGTATGTGAAAAAAAACCAATAATAAACGATCCCTTTTTGTAATTTGAAGCTTTTCCGCTAACGCGATTTAGGGTTGATCTCGTCAAACATTTTTTCTACATAATATATTATATTATCTTTTTATTTTCGAGTCTTAACTTTAACATATTTTTGTGTTATAATGTTTGAAAACGTATGAATTCATTTTTTTTTTAACTGATTGAATATCAACACTAGAAATGTAAATATAGTATCAGATAATATATAGTGTAAGAAGTAAATTTCTCATAGAACTCGTATAACGAGAGTTCTACAAAATAACTTTACATCTCTCCGAAATTCGTATATAAAAGTTTTTATTTTCTATACAGCTTTGGAGTTATAAATATTACTTAATTAATTTATATTATTTATATCCTTATACGATATAATAATTATCGTAGATTGTACATTTTCCGACTTTTTTCCTCTAAGAATTAACAACAAAAACAATGTCACTAATTGGTCACCTTACAGGCGTATCTTAACCTTCACATTGTTTCCTGTCGTGTGTACATGTTTTAACCGAATCTACGGGATTGTATTTTGTTCACTTCTATACATAGCGTACTGTTTGGCACACCGGATACTTTTGGGGGAAATAAAGCGCATACGATTTCCAATCGCCTACGCGATCCGATCGCTTCAGAGGGCGTGTCGAACGAATGAAAAAATAAAAAACAACCCTGTCCTACAATAAACAACGGACAACAAAGCTCCGGTTTTCGAGTTTCCTCGTTTTTTTTATTTTTATTTTTATCGAAATAGTTTTCCTCATTCACTCCAGCAACTCTGTGCGCGTACCTATACGTATAGAAGTGCCGTTTTATTTATTTATTTTTTTTGTGAACCGATCTCACTCTATTTTACTTCTACCACTTCCACGTCCGATACCAGCTGCAGCCACGTTTATAATGTATTATATTCGGATACTCGCGAGTTTACACATATTATTATATTATCTGCGTTTTAGTTAAAGATATATTCAATGCGTAAATAGAACGAAACCGCAGTGGCGGAGGCACGTATATACAGTATACACACGTATTATACCTACGCTAATAAACAACATTAAAGTCAGATTAGGTGGTGCGCGCGCGAAGAGGAAGCCGAGTTGAGTCATTAAAAACTTTTCAACGCCGCTGCCGCACCGAATATATATGCTAGAGAGAAAGAGAGTGAGTGAGAAAGTGAGAAAGATAGAAAAACCTATATACATATAATACGGTTGCCCCTTTTTTCGACTGCCGACGCCTTTGTGGTTATACCTTTTTTTCTCTCTCGCACGCATTTACAAACGCGCGCGCACACACACACACACACACACACACACACACACCCTCACACCCACATACCCACCCAAAATAACGCATACACACGATCGTGATGGGTATACGCGTGTTATTTTCGTGCGGAAACCCATATACTCGGCGACGGTGGTGTGTTAATGCTCTCGCGTTTCACAACCCGCAGGGACCCATTAAAGGTCATGTGCGGCGGCGGCGGCCGTTACTGCCGTCTGGAGTAACATTAATCTTGTTATGCGCGCTTATAAGGCGGGGAGCAAGTTATACGGCGAGCCAAAAATAATAATATTCTTTCCCCTGTACGGTTTGAGTGTTATGTATAGGTGTACAAATATCGTGTCAGTATAATATATTACAATATAATATAATAACAATATACGTACCTACACGAAAATTGCCACGGCTTTGTATAAATATCACTATAAAACGATATGTCGACAGGCTGATGTGCAGTGAATTTTTTGGAGAAGTACGTCCTGTGACGGATCTTCAGAGTTTTTAACACTACCCTACAATTCCCTACAATTTACTGTTTGTCGTAGTATCGAACATATACGATTACAATATATATTATGTTTATAATTATATCCTGTGTAATCGAATATCTAATCAAAGCGATGATGTATATTATATTGTCGCAGTTGAAAGTCCAAGAGGCCATGATCAAGAAGGAACGTTTCGACCGCGAACACGAGGACATCCTCCGAGAGATTCGTCACGGACTTTTGCGGTACGGCGGCGGTGGAGGTGGTGGCGGACCCGGTAAGTCCGCGGCTCGTTGTAACAATTCGGACGAGACCTACATGTACGACGACGACATGCTCAGACATTGGTATGACGAACCTCCATACGAATCAGACCCCGAGGAGCTGCTCATGGAGCACGCCAACAACAGGTATATACAAAATGGGGAAAAAAATCATTATAAGACTCCCTAACCTAACCGAGGACGTCCGCAGAGATTTGTAAACAAAAAACGCAATAATTAGGTACTATCATGTATATAGGGTTATTTTCAAGCGAACGATCAGCCGCTTTTGTTATGCTTAAATTAGTTATTACCCATTAATTAAAATATTGAGTTTTGTAGTTTTTAAGTTTGATTAAGACCAGAATTTGAAAAATATCAACTCGTCTAACCTAACTATTCATGTATATGTGTGTGTGTGTGTGTAAATAACCGTGTATGCTTAAATTCTATATCTTATAAAGAGTATATATTGTAATATTACATAGGTACACTTAATATAACAACTCAGAAACATTTTATCAAAATTTAAATTTCTCAACAGAATGACAGCGAAGGAATAAGTAACAGATATAAATACTTCTAAGAAAAATCGTTATTTATCTTGTTTGTAAAGAGTATAAATCTGTGATTTACGTTTCTAAATTTAGTCGTTGGGTATATATGTAATATATTCCGTTACCCAGAAAATGTTGATGTCTTATCGTTAACTTCAGGAACCATTTACTAGAACTATCAAAGCGTGGGGTAAGCCAGAAAAGTTTGAATGGTCCTCACTCAACTTGTCCTAGATTTACTTTTATTTTTCGCTATCTCTTCCGACCGTCCTGCGGGTGCGGTGTACAATGATGTATATATTACCATGTTTGGCTAGTGTTCAGTATTTCAAAGACTTACTAACGTCTCTGTTTTCAGAGTCTATTACGGTTACACTAAACACAGAGTGCCTAGGAACAATAATTCTGGTTCCGTTATATCGTTGCGCAGTGCCGGCGATATATCGTTGTCCGGCGGCCACCACCATCACGGCGGCAGTGGCCACCACCGACAGACGGCCACGGGTCTCTTATTACCCGCTTCCGGTTCCGGTCAACCTACCACCATAATACCGTTGAGACGACAGAACAGGGAAAGCGGAGACTATGCTACTTCTGATGTCCAAAGCGTTTGGTAATGACATATAAATAATAAATATATAATATTATATGACACGATTATATATGTATAATGTATATATACATGATATATCACTACACAATTTTTTATTTATACGACCGGGCCCTCATAGTTTTTAGACGTTTTTAAAACGACTTATATGTTATCGTACATGATATAAATGTATTACAACAATTACTTGAGGCATTTCATAATTTAAAAAACATACGTCCAAAATGTGGTCCGAAAAAATCTTTTCATACTGTACTGGTCGTTACTTTTAAGAGTAATAACATAGTATTTCATAAAGAAGGTATAGGATTGTTTAATGTGAAAATATTTATTTTTACTCAATTGTACTACCTATACAAATCAAAATCTCTTTTACGATTTTTATTATTATTATTTTTTTTATTTTGTAAGTATTTTATGTTTTTCAATGATAACAAAGTGCATTTTTATTTTTATTTTTTTATTCGTAAGTAAACTACTATAATGATTTTTTTGTAGAAAGTTAATATTTAAATAAGCAGATTTAATGGACCAACAATTGTCCAATATTTTACTGGGTATCTTTGTGCCTGCACTACACTCCGCTCGTCTAAGTTATAGCTTATAATTAATTATCTATTCGTTCATAATTCATATGTATATTGTTCAATGTTGTTGAGTAGGTAATAATTATAAATTATACAAAAAAAAAAAAAAAAAAAAATACTTCCAAAACCGTTAGTACTTTTTGTATTAAAAAAAAAAAATTTTTGTTATTAGTAAAACGAGTCATTTAAAAAGTTTTAAAATGTAAAATGTTTTTGTATATACTCGACAATAATAATATAATTTTACGAGTCAGCTTTTATTTTAAATGCCATGTCGTCAATTCGTCTTTCGATTATTTAACTACATACTTTATTTTGTTTTGCAATGCATATTTTATCGAATGACCCTATAATAGTATAATATGTAAATCAGTGGCTTAAACTCCTGACAAGTTACAGCTGCATCCAACACGATATTGTGGTGTACATAATATTATTAACGTACATTAGTGAAAGCATCATCAACAATAATTAGTCCTAATATCACAGCTTGCTTGGGACAATATGCCGACATTTCCAAGCATTAGCAAAACCCATTTTTTCATACCCAACAACGAAACTAAAATCTATATTCATATCAAACCTATAATATATACTAGTATATAACGTATACTGAATGATTCTTATATCCAACAACGTTTATTATTTCAAAATCTATAAACGTATTCGAAAATAAAAATGTTAATATTTTTTATTGTTATAATTGTTTTTATGTTTTTATTTTATGATAACATATATTTTTAATTTAATATTCTAAAGGAGAATATTTCTCTATGTATTCGGATGTATAAAAAGCTAAATTCGGGGGCGTAGTTTATGAGCTATAAATATTGAAAGTTTGGGTTAGCGGAGTGGAGAGGTAGATTTCTCTATTACTTCACTTATCTATACTTTAATAATGCTTATAATTATAACTCATCTGAATTTCGACTTTTATGTATTGAAATACACAAAAAAATATTCTGCTTCAGAATATGAATTTAAAAATGTTAATTGTCATTAAAAAAAAAATAAAACTAAACATTATATCAAAAATATTTTTAAAAAATAAACTGTTTTATTTCAATTGTTAACAAAGCAAAAAATATTTTTTAAAACATTTATATATTTTAAAATAATCAGTGTTTGATTAAAGAATCTCCTTGTGTATACTCCGGTTCTGACATGTAAATTACTCCACACCTCGTCACTCGATTTTCTAATTTGTAAATATAAATATTAACCCTATATACATCGTAATAATATTTATATTAATAAGTCTACCTGTAATTTTTAAAACCGAATTATAGTCCCCGGAGATTTTCCATCGTCACAGGTCCTAAGATAAAATGTGTTTTTATGGACTATATATGGTGTTTTTTTAACACTTATTTGTTAACATTTTAAATCATAAAAGCAAAAAACAAACTTAACACGTTTCAGGTGCAGGCCCGTTATTTAGGGTAGACATTGTTTTATGGGTGAATAGGTGCTTTAATGGGTGTGATGTCATTTCGAATTTTATATGAATAAATTATGATGAATCAACGTTTTTGAAAATCGATTCTGATAGCTAAGCTTATTTTTATACTTTATATCTAATGGATAATAATTTTAATAAATCGCAATTTTTGTTAAAACTTTTTTTTAATACTCAGATACAATCAGTACAATAAAATATTGAATAACCTTTGGGTGGTAATCATCCGTGTTATACTAAATGTCAAGTCTAAAATACAATCTACTATGTCTTATTTCCAATAAATAAATCATCTATTTGCAAAATTGAACGAGTTATTATGATGACGAATGTATATGAATTCAACTTAATTATTCTACTTGTGCAGAGTTTTAAATGAAGTAAATAAGTACTTGAAACAAAACATTAATATGAAAACTAAACTACGTGTAAAATATTACATTTTGTATTTCATTTTATAGTGAAATACATTTGTCACAGAGATAATGGTTTTAACAAATCGATAACCACTTTCATTTTTATCATAAAAAGTATTTTATTTCATTATTCATCTTAAAATTGTTATAATTATTTAAGATGAATTATAAACTTGACTCATAAAATAATGTATATGTATAATACTGCATTCGTTAAAAACTTTTAATACGAACTTTAACGATTGAAGATAAAGACACTCTTATTCCATTATAAAAATAATTATTTTTAGTGAAAAAAAAATTGTGAATAATGGTGTGCCAACAAATATTAGTCGTATTTTAAATAAAAATAATGAGAGTTCTGATAACTTACGACAGTTCAAAAAACAAAAAATTGTGTCAGAATCCAATTTAATAATAAACTATTTTGGTAGTTAAGTATAAAATACTATCTTTTCTGATTTTAAACCATAACATAGTCAGATTCCAATAATATTCGTACGAAATACATAATATATGATAGTTATTATTTAAACTATTGCTAAAATATATTAAATTTCTATAATTTCATTGTTATATCATTCTTTAAAAACATTACTATTTGATATTGGGATAATTCGTTTTAGTGAACATTTTATTTGTCGATTAGTGGCAGAATAACAGGATTTTCCATAGGCTATGGTGATAAGGGAGACAGATATTACGGTAAACACGCGTAGGCTTTTTGGATACATATTAAAATATTATTAAATTTAAAACGGCATATTAATTACTAAAATATATTAAACGTGAAATATGTTCTATCAGTATATTATACACAAATTAAGTCAATATATTGGTGTACGATTCAATTATGTTATTTGTATTTTATTTTTAGAAGAAATTAATATAGTTCATTAATATTATAAATCTTACATTTTATACATCAAAGTGCAATAGTTTTTTTTTATTCCGAAAAATGCTTAGTAAAAAATTATAACATTGTATTTATATTATTTTATAATCTTATAAACGTAAACAAGTTTGATTCACTATTTAAATTCGATGCATCGTTAAGATTATCGATATTCCATAATTCATTAAAGTATTATTTCATTATTAATTTGGTAAAGTTTAAGTTGTCAAAGTACTTAAGTTTAACCTTCATTCCACAAATCCAAAATATAATTTAACGTGCTGTCAAAAAACCACACCATTTAGCATAATATGCCATATACCAGCAATAAGTTCAAACTTCAAAGTGCATAGCGTTTTCTCTACAGTTATATGTATATATATTATATGATAATATATTATACACTTTAACCTTTTTAACTTCATAAGTACAGAAAAGTCAAACTGACAGTGCTCGAAGTAGTAGACTGACATTTTAGTTCACCCGAATATAACGTGCATTATAATTATCGTAAACAATATTCGCTGGAAATAAAATACAAAAACAAATTTACATTATATCCCTGAGTTCCATAAGAATTCCTTTTAAAACCGTAACACGTTAATTTATTTAATACGGTTTTTCAAAAGTTGTCTTAAGTGTCTATTCTATAATAAAAAAAAAAAAATAATAATATAAAATCTCAATTTAATGGCATAGGTTATACTATTTGATTAATATTGAGAAAACTTCATTTAAATATACCTGTTGATTTACATTAGATATATAATTTGATTCGTACGGGATTTTTTAAACACACTATTTTTGTTAGATAAAAACAACCAAAATGCGTGACAAATTTTTTATAATCGTTCTACTTATATCATTAATGGAAGTGAAAATTATTAATGAAAAAATAAATGAATTTACCAATATTTAAACGTTTCTGTATTTTGTACAGTTCAAGGATGTCGTCGTTGTCTGTAGAGACTAACCGTTCAGACTATGATCAGGAACTTTATCACAGGCTCAGAATGAACGTAAGTGTTTGTTGGTTGCCTAAAAATTACTATCATCGTCGGTTTAACGTTTTTATTTTATTTTTTTTTTTTTTTTTTTGTAAAGGGAATGGACACCGCGATGTCACCTGGACATAGTTCGGACTATGCCGATCAAGAGGACTCATTTTTACAATCACCTGTAAGTTTTGATGTTGTCGACCCTCAATTTTATGCGTTGAACAATAAAAACACGATTTTTTTTTCAGCGTCATAGTAAAAGGCAACACCACCACAGATCCAAAACATCCTCAAAACAACTGAAACAAAACCAGAGACCTAACCGTCATCATAGTTCTGCCGAGAGTCTACCGAGTACTTCTAGTAAGTTTTTTTTATCACACACACACACAAATGTATGTTATGCAGTGTGAATAGCTAAGAAATGCATGTAAACGCTTTAATGCGAAATAATATTTTAGCGGGAATTTCAAATAATAAAATAATATAAATGATAGGTACCAATCACATATTTTGGTCATGGAATCCAAGTATAAAGTATAGACATTCGCATTAACTTTTAATTTTATTTAACTTGATATTTTAGATACATATAAACTCGCTCCCTAATACACGTTAACTATCTCATACAAACGTGGTAATAGAGTTCCAAATAGAGGTAAACAATTATTTTTTCTTTAAATAAACGCAGATCTTTTGACTTTAAATTGTTAAGCACAATGTTTTGGTATGAAAATATGTACGCGTGTCTGAATCAAAACTTAAACGTATAGATTATTAGTTACATCACTTAATTTAGTAAAGATATTAATCCTTACATTTTCAATCTAATATTTAAGTATAATACTTCTGTGGACAATTTTCAAAAATATAAAAAACTATTAGTAACACGTGTTAATACTTAATATTAATTACTATTAATTTTCAAACCATCATAACCACATATATTCGAAAATGTTCAACCTACTAACATACACTATTATTCACTATAGTACATACATTTTAACTATTCAATTACTACTTTTTCAAATTTTAAAAATTACGAAAATATGAGATTTTCTATAAAAATGACATATGTAATAATCTTTATGGCTATTTTTTTTAGGTGCTCAAGCATTGATGGGAGCAGCATCTCAGAGCTCTGAGGAATCACCGACTTCTTGCGATGGGACGCAAAAAGTACAAGTGTTGGCATTGGCGAGGGCCGTGGCCAACAGCAGCCCAAACCCTTATGACAAAGACGCGTTGAAATTTAACGTATGAATAACCTGCGAAATCTTCGTACCTATATCATAATGATTAACCCGATTTTTGTGTTTTCCATTTAGAAAGGTGACGTGATATTAGTAACCACCATGAACGCTAGTGGTATCTGGAAGGGTATGGTCAAAGGCTGTGATAGGATAGGCACGTTCAATTTCGAAAAGGTCCAACCATTGATGAATGAAAGCAACGGGCTCGAAAAGAGCAAACAAAATGCGAAACATAGGCCTAAGTCGTTGCTCCAGCTCCTGCGGACCATCGGCATGGAGGTGAGTACAGTGTTTAGCAATTTTTTTTTCATCAATCTATGGATCATGGATGCTTTTAGATACGCTTTGACATAATATAAAAATCTATTTTATGTGTGCGTTATTTGATCCACACAGGAACAAATGTCCGTGTTTGCAATGAACGGTTTTGGAGACTTGCAGTCGTTCTGTGAAATACGTGAAGCGGACTTGGACTATATGGGTATAATGGCCCCAGAACAGAGAGCGAAAATATTGGCAGCTGTCCAGGTCATGCATGACTATCAGTGTGAGTACCTATATCGTTTGATTTTACGTTTATCATCGACGTTGTTGTACGCTGTTATAGTATCTATATTGTTATTGTTATTATTAATATTACTATTTTTGTTTGTTCAACAGCGCCCGAAGATGATTCTAGCAGCACCGATGAGAACAAAACAGATCCGAGCTGCGACGACTCTCAAGAAACCGCCCACGGTCAACGAACGAACAACCCCGGAGCCGACGTTGCCAAGCCGAAGCCTACACCAAAACCGCGTTTCTCTGCCAACAACGGTAACGACGCTGCCCTATCGTCACCTGAGTATAGTAAGAAGGCATCAAAATCTAGCGACGCCGTCAACGTTTCCGCCGCCACCAAACCAAACTCGTGTACTTCCAGTGAAAAGTCTTCAGACTCGGGTGTCAGCACTAGTTCGTCCGTGTGTTTCGGTAACATGACCCGAGGCAAACGCAGTGGAACGACTCATCAATTGAATGGCAAAAACAACTTCGGTGGGCACTTAGTGCAGCAGAACGTCAAAGATTGAGTCTGTTTTGTTGGTTGCTTTTTCTCGTTCAGTCGATTCCTATACATTTCGTACTATAACCGATTAATAGTGATATTGGGGAAGAGGTTCGTTGAGGGACTCGCGTGAGACGAAACATGAATAAAAAAACCACTACATACGAACACGTCAAAAGAGAGCCATAATCACCATATTATATATATATAACTTAAATTAAATACTATATTTCTAAACTTGCATTTATTACTAATCTTGGGCATTCGTTCTTGTTAAATTTAAAAATCCAAACAAAATATTAATATAATAAATATTATTAAGTACTTCGGCCTACATTTCTTTTTCTTTTTTTAAAATTAACATTTTGTCAAAACACTATTATTTGTTCAGAAATAACGCTTTTAAAGCCGCTTCGTACGGCAGCGCTGTTATTTAACATGTACCTATAATATGGCCGCGATGTTTATTTAGATTTTTGATATAGTACTTGACATGACAGACAATTGTTAGCCGACTTATGGGTCCATTATGTTTCTTAGTCTTTGAAATTTTGGATATTCAAATTTTTGTAACAAATTTTTTTAGTCAATATGTTGTTGTTTGCAATATTTTTTTCCTTTGTTACCATAATATATAATATGAATGGACATGATTGACTTAATGAAATAATTGGTTTTGCTAAATGAAATTTAAACAGAACTGGCTAAAATCAAAATAATTTAACTAGTTGTATATGATAAAAGCAAACTATAGATAATGATGATATTGTTAGTATTCTACTATTCTAGTTGGGTATTTAGAATAATATGTATTATAATAATTTTTTACAGATGTATTTTTTTTCCTTTTTAATTTATTGAAAGTTATGACGAATATTAAACATTTTCTTTTCTTTGTGTTATAATTACAAAGTGTTTATGTACATAGATAATGCAATTCGAACAAGCAAAATATTACTTTTGTCAAATATAAATACCAAAAATTAAAGAATAAATTTTTGTTTTTAAATAGTTTATTATTATTTTTCGTGTCATTCTTTTTCTGTGTTCTCCTATCAACACAATAATATACGTCAATATTATTGACTGTCTTATTTGATATTGAAATACTATTACATGTTTGACGATTTAAAGTTTAAACATATTATATTATATTTATTAATTATGTATGTAAAATAAACGATCTCTATAGGATTACGATACAAAATATCGTAAAAATCTCTAAATAAGACGATTATTTTTGAAGAAGTCTATAACTATTACTTGATTTTGATTGTGGTAGACAGAAACGTATGTTTTATATAATCGATGTATTTTAACTGTTCCTTTATGAAAGTTAGATGAAATTAATTCAGAACACTGTGATTTATGTCAAAACCTTCTACACAGGTAAGTTGTTTGTTGAGTATAGTGGGGCGAAGAGGCAACACAAGTGTTCAGTGTCTTAGACATGATACTTTAATAATAAACATGTAGCCATGTAGATACTCGTAACGGTACATGTTTATATTATCATTTTCTATATACACGGAATAATTTTCTAAATATTTTAACTCATCCTGATTCCTGAGCTACTCATAAGCACGGAAATAATGCAATTTTTTTATTTTAGTTTTTTCTATAAATGTCAATTTAAAATCGTATTTACTATATTATTAATATTTAATTTTTATAAAAATATATATATATATATATTACATCATATTATATTATGTAACTAAATATATTGAATTATATTGTAACTAAAATTTATTAATATCTGTCTGTAAATGCCAAATGGTACCTAAATATCGTAAAACAGTAAAAATAGATTCATAGTATCTATAAATAGATAATATTTTCAATGTTTTTAATGTTAAGTAAAATGCATAATAATATAATACAGGTACCAATCTAGGTACTTAACCTAACTATAATAACCTAACCTACGACTCACACGAATAATGGTTTTAAATTACAACAAAAAATTGACATATTGTTATTTATTGTTTAAATATGTAACTTCTTTCAAATTGGAACTTGAGATATTTATAAAAAATAATATTGTTTTTATAAATTTTTTAGATTTTATGGTGTCAGTATAGATTTTGTTTTTTACTTATTTTCAAAACTTAGAAAAAAAAGAAAAAATATTATGAATTTTAAATTATAAAATCACTTGTAATTTTTCCTAATTTTGAAAAATGTCCAAATTCTATGTTCATTAACATATAAAACAAAAAAGTACCAATCTTCTTTTGAAATTTTGGTAGCGGTGTCGTATGCTATCTACAAATTGCTATTTACGTATACATGTTGACTTCTGCCTGTCCATTTCATAGTTTTAGCTACCCTTTCATACCATGTGCCCAATACACATAAAAACATATTTTTGCCGCCCCAACCCCCTCAAAATGAGAATGAAAAAAATAATTATTTAGATATGCAAATTTTTTAGTAATCATTTAAAATATTTTTTTATGCCATTTTCAATATTTATGATTTCCAATGCAAATAATCTTTCCTCTTTTATATTTGATTGTAAATATGATTTTACTCATTTTAGAGATGAAAAATAACATTCAGTATTTGGTAGGTACCTACCTAAAATTATAAATTTTAAACTATGTACAAATATACTATATGTAATATGTATAGTGTATAGACATTATTTATTTTTATAATTATTTTTTTTTAATATATATTTACAAAAACTGTCGCCCTAGTAAATCTGCCGCAGGGGACAATTACCCCTTTTGCCCCCCCCTTAAATACGACACTGACCTAATACCATACGAGCTCTACTATCTGGCATAAACTTAGGATATAATATAGTATTTGTAGATAGCATACAACTCCGCTACCAAAATTTTTATATAGATAGAAAAATAACTTGTGAGATCTCGAATTAAATTTTCAAGATATTTGAACGAGCAAATAATTTTTTATCAACATTTATAAACTGAAAATTTCTCGTGCCTATAAATAAATAGAATGAGAATCTAAATACGTTGAAAATTTGATCGTATATTAAATAACAAATGATTACCTAAATAAATATTTAGTGAACGTTTTAAATATCTACGGTTAGTTGTTTTTAAAGTACATCAAAAACAAAATTTTGTTAAAAATTGAATTTGTTAAATTCTTCCAGTTTCTTCTTAATTTTTTTTTTTTTTTTTTACGAGATTATAAAAAAAAAATACTTATTAATTTTTAAAAAAAAACTAGATCAATTTTCTATACAAAACCATCCTCGAAATTAAAAATCGAAGTATCGACTACTTTTCGACTATCATGTATCTACAGCGTAGGTACTACACATACACACAAAAAACACATCTTTATAAAATCAATACATTCGTATAATCGTATTCATCACTCAAAATTTAAAAATTAGTAGGTACTTATTTAATATTTTATTGAAAAAAATAAAATCATTATCGATGCATTACAAAGAGTAAGGAGCACGATTAAAGATTAATGATTACCTATATTTTTAAATTTTAATCGTGGTAAAAAATTAGTCACCTAAGGAGTAAGGACCCAGACTCCAGAGCTTATATCAATATTGTTGATTTGGAAATTTACCTAATCAGCACGGTCTTAGAAGATGTTATTAGAAGATACCTTCCAAGACCGTGCTAATCAGCAACAACAGCCGTCTATTCGGTAATAGTCACGATTTAACTATTTAAGATACTACCTATCTTAAATCGTGGTAATAGTTAAAAAGAACGACACCGTAAGCGCTAAATATTTGACTTTTTGTTTTGAACGTGTCGCTTATCTATAATTTCTTTATCAGTTTATCTAATATTTGCAGTGTGCTTCCTATTATAGTATAAGAACTTGCTATATAGTCAGAAATAACTGAAAAATATTGTTAATTTAAGGTAGTTTAATTTTTGTTTGCAACGTACCTATTCCATTTTGTATTTACTGGTTTTTAATTTTTTTTTTTTTTTTAATTTTAGTTGATGCCATGAGTAGCCAGAAAGGAAATGCAGCTCGCATTCGACCACAAAAGCATCAAAATCGATTTGCGTTTAAAAATAATCTTCATGACACCAACATACGTACCAAACGTTTGAATTCCATACAAATTCATAGCGTTTGCCCTCGATGTAAAGACATATTGGAATGGAAAATCAAGTACAAAAAATATAAAATGTTAAAAGCACCCAAGAACTGCAACAAATGTCATAATAAGACTGTAAAAGAAGCATACCATACAATGTGTCATCAGTGCTCAAGCTCTTTGGAATTATGTCCCAAGTGTGCTGTACCAAGGATCGAATGGGCTAAAGATGATCAAAAAACAACATCTGAAAATGGAGGTGATGACAAAAATGATTTAGAAAACAGTGATGACGACAACGATGAATCAGGAAGTGATACTTGCAGTAATCCATCTCTTAGCTGACCTGTGTATATTCTATATTATTATGCCTAACTCATTTCTATTATTGTTTCATTATTTCTATTGATCAGATTAAAACTTACTTTACAATAAGGTATTTTATTTAATATTTAGTTATTATTCAATGCATACCTGAAATTTGAACTAAAGACTGCAAAATACAAATAATTTGTTTAAAATTTAATTCTCTTTATAATAATTTATCAAAAAGAATTTTATCCATGAATGACTAATTAAATAAATAAAACATAATAATAGTATCGATCTAATCTAATTTATTTTAAAATAATTTAAGAATAAAATATAATATAAACATTTTGTTGAAAAATTTATTTGTTTTGGTAAATTAGCACATCCGTTAAACTTAAAAATGCATAGTATAGGTAGTCATTTAATTTTCAATATCTAAATAACTTATTATTATAAAAATGTAATAGGTACTTACCATTCATTTTAAAATTTCAAATGTTATAGGTAAACTTGTTATGTTATAAATAATAATTTTATGATATTCATAATGTTAGAATTTTTCCTGTATAGTTGAACAAGGATTATCTTTATAATTCATTGAATTCAAAGAAAAAAATATATTTTGAGTGAAGAACTCATTTTTTTTTTAAATATTCTGTTTCTGTATGTGAGGTATTATTGAATATTGGAGAATATAACACAATAATCAAATTTTTTTTTTACGTTTATTGCTCTTTTAGGTTTTATTATTATATTAATTTCTTCAACAATAAATTGTATACCTATACTTCTTATTCTATGTTGTAATTAGGTAGATTTTTCATACAAAATAGAAGTATCTATTATCTGACTTGTGAAATTGAACCAAGTATATAAAATGTATCAAAGATAATTAAAAATACATTAATTAATATTTTACAAATATTGAAATTTATGTAAAAATTATTACTCTTTTAGGAACACCTTTTTAAGTGTTTGGGTAAAATATACGTTTCAATACTTTCAATATTCAAATATTAAGTATCAACTAGAGTATATTTTTTTATTGTACACATAGGTCACTGAGAACCTATTGATAACATCATATTTTGTTTTTGACACAAGTCAAAGGTACCACCAGCCACCGCCCACCAACATCAAGTATCAACTGACAACTACTCAGTACTCAAAAATCAAAAACCTCGAAATCCATGCCTGTAACCATGTGGAAGTTATCAAATATTATTTGAATTTTTTTTTTATTATTTACATTATCAGATTAAAAAAAAACATTACCAAATATATAATTATCATTTATCAGTTATTTAGTAGATAAGAACGGAGGTATGATAATTTATGAGTGTTTCCCTCTACTACGTATACATTTTCATTTTAATATTCCATAATCGGCAGAATCCTTTCAATGTAGTCACAAAAAAATATTAATTGAAAATTTACGAATTTCATCTAATCTGAGTCACTAATTCTACGCCGAACAAATAATTGTAGGACCTAAACCAAAAAGCATTAGCGTTGGCAACACTGTACCGCGTAACTAACTTCATGTCAACCCAATTACAGTTTCCAGTGCCGATTTCTGAGCCACAACACTTGTATGCTGAGTTGATAATCATTTTCTTCTTTTCATAGTTGGAGTCCTCCGAAATCCGTAAAAATGAAGTAAGTTTTATCCACATCAATCCAACTTTTGTGACAATTTGCAAATTTCTTAGTTAGACAAATGCTTTTGATGTTACTCGATGTCTTATAATTACCTTACTTTTCACTCATCCGACGATCATGACGTCGAAGTATTGCTTTCGAATATACCGCCAAACTATCCAACTGATGGTTTATGTCTTGTGTTTTATTTATTTATTTTATTTTTTACTTAAAGGATCGGACTCTGCGCCTACAGTGGGTACAAAATCTACCCCGGACATGGCAAAACCATGATTAAAGCCGACGGAAAGGTGAGTTTTCTTTGAAAATGTATATGCTTAATATTTCTGGTTATGCTTACCAACGTTTCACACTATAGGGTACCTTAAATTTCACGTAAATAATCCTTTTTTTTTATGTTTTTCTTTATCAATAAAGACATTCACTTTCCTCAATTCAAAATGTGAGCGCGCTCACTTGATGAAGAGAAACCCCCGTAAAGTGACATGGACAATATTGTATAGGTAAACTATTGATGAATGTTATTCTTTTGTTTTAAGTTTATTTATGTGTACCTTATTGTTTGATGTTGTTTAGACGCAAGCACCGCAAAGGTCAAGAAGAAGAAACGACAAAAAAGAAGACCAGGAGAACACAAAAATTCCAACGTGCTATTGTTGGTGCATCACTCACTGATATTTTGGCTAAGAGGAATATGAAACCTGAAATGAGGAAAGCCCAAAGAGATATTGCCATCAAGTGAGATAATATTTTATGATTCACTTTTATTTTAAAAAAAACTGTTGATATTTTTTATATTATTAAAAATATCACTTGTTTATCGTGTTTGAATTTTAGATTAACTCGACTCAGGCGCGGATCTGAGGGGGGGCTAAAGGGCTTTAGCCTCTTCCTTCGGCCGTATTTTAAGTTATATAAATTGAAATTACTTTAAAAATTATTATGGTTTTTTGTAAATTACAATACGTAGCCCCCCCCCCCATTTGTGATTTCTAGATCCGCGCCTGAAACGACTGGCAAGGGTATATCAAATATCATCTTTCAAACACTCATATATCGATTTAAAATTGTATAATGAAAGTACCTGTCGAGATTTATAATAACATTTTAAGGAATATTTCAAGTTTTAGTATAACTATTGTTATGTATGTATCTGCCCATTTTATGTCCAATGATTATCTTTATTAAGTATTTGCTACTGTTGAACAGTGGTAATGATTATAAAATTATTACTGAGGAAATTATTATTTAATTTTTAGTAATTGAATTTTAAGTTATGTTTGAATATTTATCCAGTGATTATCTTTAATTAAGTATTTGCTACTATTGAACTGACAATGATTAGAAATCATGACTGAGGAAAATATAACATGTAAACTAGTACTATTGATTTTTTTAACTTAGCTTATTTATTTCCTATGATTATATTTTTAACTCGAGTATTTGCTATCTTGAATCTCAAAATGAAGATAATATTAAAATATATGAGGAATAAATTATATATAAAAAATATCTAGTCTGTTATTTTTATTATTAAATGTTCTTTTAAGGATTAATACTATTTTTTTTTTTTTCATTATATACAATTTGTGTTATATCTTTATGATTAATATTTTTTTATTCGAGTATTTGCTATCTTGAATCTAAAACATGATGAGAAACCATTTATGAGAGATAACACTTGTATAAAATACATACACTATACAGTTGTATAAATAGATATTATTAAAAATATTTATAGCATAAATAGCATCACTTTCTATGATGTATATAAAAGTATTTGCTACTATTGATTTTTGTGATAATAAATTCAATACTGAGAAAAACATTGATGATATTATGTAGGTATAATATATTCTCCTTATCTACTATAAATAGTAGTTAGGTTAACACTACAATTCTTTATCAAATTTTTAAATACATTATAAATACAAATCATATTTGTTACAATGTCTAATCAAATTTAGTATTAATGAATGAGAAGTATTCAATATTATTTTAATTAATGTCTATTTATGAGAAGCTCCAAAATGTTAATTCCAGTGATATTAATACCATATGTATTTACTCTGATTGAATTTTGTTACTTTGATTAAAATTTAGTATTGAAGCTAAAAGTTTATTTTTGTGTTTATTTCTTAATAATAAACTATATATTACATTATGATTATTTTTTTAATTCGAGTATTTGCCATCTTGAAGTTTAGCACAATAAGAAACTACCTTATGATTATTTTTTTAATTCGAGTATTTGCTATCTTGATGCTTAGCATGATGAGAAACCATTTAT
>VUJU01000285.1:116375-128410 GCA_009835225.1 Aphis craccivora | reverse complement strand
TTTATTAAGTAGCTTAAAACGAGTCAAAATATTATGAAAATCATACCATAGATATTTAGAAAATAATATTATAAACACTTATTTCAAGTTCTTGCAGTTTTTTGGTTTTGAATTCTAACAATATACCTAAAAGTAAAATTAGTTGAACACTGATTTGGCATAAAAATTCCAGTTTTTCTAAATTTTTTATTTCCCATAATAAAAAGGAAGTAGGTACTATAAATTTATAATTTTGCTTCTTTTAAAAGGACAAAACAGATCTTATTAATTGCAATCTAAAACCCCCGCACTGTTGGAAATCAAAAAATGTTATTGACTACTAATGATGTATGCACAAAAAAATAATAAATCTGCGCTAAGAATATATTACATAATATACCTAAATAGTAAATATAATCTTTTACTTACTTCCTTTTAGACGACTAGAAATTTCTTTATGTTCAATAAGTTTTTTACGATTTTCCTGTAGAATCTTCTCCCTCACAGGGTCAACTGGAATAGTCGATGACATGTTAATGTAATATTGTATGAAAAAACAAGAGAAACAAATATATCAAATAAACTGTATTAAATTGGTTTATTTTTTTTTATTTTTGAGAAGTATTCTCAGCCCTCGAGTTTCACCAGTCACCCAAGACTCAACCACTCACAGTTTGTCAGGTTTGTCTTATCGTGATGACTAGCACAAAAACATAAAGCAAAAGTTTACTGTTTAGTGTTTACTATTGTTAACCATGGTAGATTATATATATTTCCTCTTTGGGATTTTTCAAATCGTAATTTTTTAAATTTATATAGATAAAAATAATAGATAATATTTATATAGATGAATGTCTTAAATCGTGTCGTGACTGATCGTAAACTAACGACAGCTAATAATTGCTGATATTCATGAATCACGATTAAAGATTGTTTTTTTATTTGTTTTAATAGGTATTACTATTTGTTCTATGGTAATATACTAATATAATAATATAGGCCTATTAAAATCGTTATTTCTTTTTTAATATTACGAATATATTATTGCAATAACAAATAGTTCATAAGTTCATCACCTAGATGGGGCTAGTAGGCAGTCAATAACATATCGCGGTTTTTCGTAGTCGTTTTCTACCGTGCCAATGCAATTATGTAAACCATAGACCATAATACCACAGAAGACAGAATAGATGAAACTATATCTTAAATCGTGTACCGTGGGAAAACTAGCATCGTAGTATCCGTGACAAAATAAACTTGCTTTAATTGTATCATAGCAGTATCATCTTTAATTGTGCCATAAACATTAGAATCTATTATAGCAAATTAGCAAAGAACAATTAATAGTTTTCACTCTTCATGGAAAGATGTAACATTAACTGTCTGTACTTCGGCCTCACAGTTGCTCACACAGTCACACCCTCCCATCTAACAGTGTCCACTGTCCAGTCTTATATATTATTATATTAGTCACAGATTAAAGATATTATATAGGTAGTATAAGAGAGCCTATCTAAGTAGTATTTTAATATATAGTTCGTAAACCGTAACTCACGATGTAGAGAAGATGTCTTCTCTACATCGTGCTTTAACTGTACTCCATGGACTTGATGGACTATAGAGCACGATTAAAGATAGGTTACTTAACTACTATTAAACTATCTTTAATCGTGGCCACGGTCATAGAATATTAAACTTACCCGTTCCGATATATCTTAAATCGCTGATTCCTATTATAGAAATAAATAATAATTTAAAATTTGAATAAATACAAAAAAATATCATAGACTAAAATTTTCTAAAACACTTATTTTTTTTATGTATTTTAATGATTTGTTCTAAATTTAGCTATATATTCCAATATTCTAAAGTGATCATGGTTTCTACCAACATTACTTTATTCAGTTTTTATTCCACGTTAAGAATTTTCGTTCTTGTACTAAAATCTCTGGGACCAATATAACTGTTTGGTAATTCCTCAAAATATTTTTTATATCTTTTTTTTCTTTTTTGATACCTAGAACCATTTACTTCTAGTCCTAGAAATAACCTATTATTTGTACAAGTTTTAGTATGAGATTTTATTAATTAAAATAATTTAAATGGTTTTTGAAATGTTTGTAATATTACAACTTTTAACCATAGGCATATTTAAATTATTAAACCATTTTTTATGATATGATCTGGTAACAAAGATAGTAACATTCCTATTTTATTAAATTTAAACATTATACTAAAATGATAGCATTTGATTCTGATAATATAAATTTATTTGATACGTCATCTTAAAATTTGTCTAGCTTTTTATCTTAAGAGATCTAAATACTTACATATAGAATAAGTAATTACTATCATAGTAGAAATAAAACTTGTGTCAGGGCAAATAATAAGAAACGTGTGGGATTATTAGAGTACAAAATATTAAATTAACTGAAAAATAATAACGTAACATAACATTAGCATAATCCATTTAACTACAAATAAAATCATATTTTTAATAGCTTATAAGTACGGTTTTTGTTTAAAAAAAAAATACATGTATATTTATATTCACAGTACATAAAGAAACAATATATCACATATACAGATTAAAAGGAAAATTATTAATTTATTTTCATCTCAATTCATTAACACTATTTTGTTTAATTTTTAAAAACTGAAGGATATTGAATTGCTATTAACTTTTAACTTAATTTGTGACATCTAAAACAGTTAAATTTTATTTATTATAATTGAACAAAAAGAAGCCAAATTGCATTTAAAGTGAGTATTAATCTAAAAATATATTGTTCAACTTCTTTACACTGAATTTGGTTTGAAGACAGTTCATTTGTGAAATAACCAAATAGTTTAACCAAAATTAATAGCTTTACCAAAGTATGCAGCTAGATTTGCTTCTCTTAATGCTTCCGAACACGTCTAAAATTCAGAAAAATTTTTTTATATATTTATTATTTAATGAGTAATAAAAGTGAAAATAAAAATTACTGGATGTGCATGGCAAACTCTAGCAATATCTTCACAGGATGCTCCATACTCCATTGCTAAAACAGCTTCATTAACTATCTCACCAACACCCTATAAACATAGCTTTATAAATACTAGAAAATTTCAGTATATTTATCAGAATATTACAGGTCCAATTAAGTGGCATCCTAATAATTTATCAGTAACTTTATCACCGAGTACTTTAATGAAACCATCAGTTTCATTGTTTGTTTTAGCTCTACTGTTGGCCGCAAATGGGAATTTTCCTATTTTATAATCAATACCCTGTAAACATAATTCAGTAAAAAAAATAAGCCAAGATTAATTAATTTATAATGTATAAAATTACTTCATTTTTCAAGTCTTCTTCACTTTTTCCAACCCATGCTACTTCTGGGTGAGTATATATAACTGAAGGTACACAGTTGTAATCGATATGTACTGGTGCACCTGTTATACCTTCAACACAAACTATACCTTCGTCTTCAGCTTTATGAGCCAACATTGGACCATGGATACAATCTCCAATAGCAAATATACTAAAAATATATTTTAAATGATTAATTAAAAGAAGATACTATGTAAACAGTATATAACAGGGATGGTTAATCTATGGCATGCAAAAAATTAAAATATTTTTAATATTTTATCATGAGCCGCAAGTTGGCCACCTCTAGTATAAAATATATAAAAAATTGTATGGCATGCTCGATAAAAAAATAAAAAAAAAAATAGTAACTTTTGGCACATAGCATTTAAATAATTTTCCACCCCTAGTATATAGCAATATAAATACATACTTAGGTATGACTGTTTGAAACCTAGAATTTACTGGTATTCTTCCTTTTGCGTCCTTTTCAATGCTATTTTCTTCGAGACCTAAATTCTGTGTATAAGGCCGACGGCCAACACTTACAAGTAATACATCACAGTCCAACTAAAAATTTAACATTAAAAACTTATTATAGTATACCAATTAATAAGTATTTAAAATATTACCAACCGTCTCTTTTTTAGAAGAATCTTTTGCATTTTCAACTTCAACTAATATCCGTCCATCAGATTTACTTGCACTAATTACTTTAGTTCCCAATTTAAAACTTAATCCTTGTTTGGTCAATATTTTTTGAAATTGTTTAGACACTTCACCATCAATACCAACACCACCAATTGTAGGCATAAATTCAACAGCAGTTACTTTTGCTCCTAAACGACTCCAAACAGATCCCTAATAAATTCCAGAAAAATAATTATTACTTAGATTATTACTAGTTTTTTTAATTTAACTCACTAGCTCAAGTCCTATAACTCCAGCACCAATAACAATCATTTTTTCAGGAACTTTTGTAAGTTTTAAAGCACCTGTTGAAGAAACAACAGTTTCTTCATCAATCTATAAACAAAATTTAATGTTTTTTTTTTACATTAACAAATACAAGTTTATATCAAAATTGTTTGAACTTACATCAATTCCTGGAAAAGGAGTAACTTCAGAACCTGTAGCGATAAGTATATTTTTAGTTTTAATATCTTCTGAGGATCCATCTTCTTTCAGTACAGATACTGTGTTTGGGTCCTTTATTTTACCATGACCTTTGGCTAATGTTATTTTATTTGACTTAAACAAATGAGCGATTCCACCAGTTAATGCATTTACAGCATTTGTTTTTGTTTGCATTAATGCTTCTAGGTTAAGCTTGACATTTTCAACTAAGATATAGGTATTTTAGAATATAAGTTCAAATCACAAATATTTGTTAGTATGTAACGAGGTATGTAACAAGCACAGCACTAATTACATGACCACAATTAAAAATAACCTACCTTCAACTCCTCGAGAATTAAGATCACCAGAATGAGCCATGTGATAATAATGTGAGTTATTCAGTAGTGCTTTAGAAGGAATGCAACCAACATTAAGACAAGTACCTCCGAGTGTAGGATTTTTTTCAACACAAACAGTCTATATACAACAAAATAATGAATATGTTTAAACAAAGATTTATTCTTGAAATTTTGAAAGTATTACTTTCATACTTACATTCAAACCCAACTGTGCAGCTTTAATAGCAGCAACATAGCCACCAGGTCCAGAGCCAATAACAACTAAATCTACCGAATCACCACTTGCATAACGACGATTAACTACAGAGTATATAAAACCACACTCGATGTGTTTGGACTTTTTAAGTATAGTTGGCTAAACACAAATGAAGGATTCAATTTTAAGTTACATCTACCAATAAGTATTATAATATGTATATATACAACAAATACAAACCTTTACAGCCATAGAAAACCTACTAAAAATATTTGATTGCATTTTGATCAAGTGGAAAATACTATAGGCAATCAGAAGTTATTAATTGTGAACGAGATCCAATGTAGTTTATATTAAAAACGGAAAATGAACGATAAACGATGAATTATGAATTATGTGTATTATTTTTTATGCCCTTCAAAATGTCAAAAAATTATATTTTATCTCTCCCCACTACAATGTTCAAAGTATTTTGATAACACAATCCGGGAGTTTACTTACCACAACCCCGGTTAAATGAACAGCTGTGTTATATGGATAATCAAATCAAAATGGCTACGACGTGAATGTGTGATATTCTTTACTCTATAGTGATTACACATTTACGATTTACACTCGAACGTGGCGTTTTAGCGTTTATTAGTCTATACTCTATACTCTTAAGTAAATGGTATAGGTTTGTGATCTTTTAATTTTTTATTTACAACAAGTACACTGTATAAATATTTGGTTTATGTAATATTTATATTATTTTTCAATAAAACAATTGTTTAATGTTGACATTAAACAATTGTTTTATGAATACTGATTTGTTTTTTGCATAATCATGTTGTGGTAGCCATTGATAATTAGTTAATATTATATAAAAATTAAAATAAACTCGTTAAGTATGTCGTCTTCCGGAGATTTTGGTAATCCTCTTAGGAAGTTCAAATTGGTGTTTTTGGGCGAACAAAGTGGTGCGATTAACTTAACAACATATTACTTGTTAATAATATATCAAGTATTTCACTTATAATACAGATTGCTTTTATTCTTATAGTTGGTAAAACGTCACTCATCACAAGATTTATGTATGATAGTTTTGATAATACTTACCAGGTAAACTTGAGTTTTGTAAAAATATCTAAAACTAATTAAGTAAGTTGTAAAAGAATTAATTTCTTTTTTAATTTGTGTTAACAGGCCACCATTGGTATTGATTTTTTGTCTAAAACTATGTATCTTGAAGATAGAACTGTGAGTAATTTTTACTTCAGATTAATATATTAAATATACCTATGTATTCATAAGTTTTTTAAATTCTTATTATTTCAAGTTCAATATTATGATTATGTGTTATTAAATGTAGTGAGTTTGTAGTAAGTAGAAGCTTAGATAAAAATCTACTTGATGATAATAGTTTTATAGTAGTAGACTTATACATAATATTAGAGTAATAATGTACTAACTAAATTTAGTTATTAAATATAGCTAAATGATAAAATCAAAAAACTGGTTAGTTCCATTAAATAGAAGATTCTTCATTTTATCTTTACATTTTGATACTATTTTGTATAATATTTTAAAATATTATATAATATAGTATATACAAATTAGTGTATTCCTTTGTATGAAACCACCTGTTAAAACAATACAATAAAGCATTGAAGGAATTTCGCCCTATATATTATCATACAAATTGTATAGAAAATAAATAATTGTAAGATACTGAAAAATGTTATCAGTTCTTTTATAAAATTTAAAAAAAAAATAGATAATTATATTCAGCTATATCATATATATATTTTTCAAATTAATGTCAATGAACACGTCATGATCATGATAATATATGTAATTATTAATAATTAACTATATTAAAATACCTATCTATGAGAAGTAAATACTTTATTAAAAAAACAATTGTTATAAATTCAATATAAAGATATTACTTGGTTCTTGATTCATTTGCATGATAATGAAAATGTAATTGTGTATGCTATATTTTTTTAATTAATATACACCTTTTTCAAATAAAAATTACATTTACAATTTATTACTCTTAATAAAAATGTATTTTTAGTTTAATAATTATTTATACCAACAATGAATGAATATTCTTAACCTAAAAAATAGATAATTTAGTTAGTATAATATTAATAGAAGTTGAATTCAATCATCACCAAATTAATTTACAATTATCTTATCTAGTTGCACAATTATAATTAAGAGACAAGTGATTTCTTAGTTAAGCCATTTACTTACATAATAAATAAATAGCTATATTTAACGACAGAATATTTACAATCTGTGCTTTAGCACAATAAGCAAATAAGATAATTTTTCAATTTAAACAATGTTATATAAAGATGATGGTAACTATCCACTTTCCAGTCACAAAACTTGTTTATTATTATTATTGTTAATGATAATATACATTATCTAAATAATATATAAATGTTTTTGTATTATAAGTGTCTGCCACACTTACTTTTTAGTCAATGTTTTAAATTTATAAAGTGTGTTTGATGATATTTGTTTTGGGTGGTTTATACAACTTAAGTTGTTGGTACAATTTTGTAGTGTTTTGTGGGTTAATTGGTTAAGTAATTCAACTATAAAGTATTGATTTCATAGGTAGAGGTTTCTATATACTAAGATGCATGAATACTATGCATTGAGAAGTTTATTTGAATGCTTGTATAGTAAGATTTTACCATGGCTGTAGAGTTCCAAATATAACCAAATAGATTATAAAAAATAGTTACTTTTAGTAATGTTGATCGTCGGTAGTATCATTAAATTCAATGTAATATTAAAACATAGTTTTGTTTGTAATAGTTGATATTTCAAGATAACAGAGGTTAAATTGTGTAACTTTACAAAATAACCATCACATCAATTCTTCTTCAATTATACTCTGGCCCACTAGAAATCACTTCTGGGCGGCAACCAAAATTCATACGTTCTCGCGCATTCCCACCATTAAACTCTCCAAAACACTGACCACCATCAACAGACAATGTCGCCTCTCTACCTCTGCCCGCCTATTTGTATGCGCGAAGGAGTAGTGCGCCAGAGTATAGTATTATATTATATGGTTTGCTTAAGAAATTAAGATTCTCTAAATGTATTAGTTTTGGAGTTTAGACCCCTCCTTTGTAATTTATTAATACTTAATCATAATATAGATTCTTAGTTCTGTACATAGTCAGATAGATATTAAAAGATATATTGCTAAATAATTATAATCTAAAATTATAACACATAGTGGTAGACATCTTATTTCATAACATTTTATAAATATGGTCTTGTAACAATTTTGAGCTAAATAAAAGTATTGCATTTTAGAGCTGTTCTTTCAATGTCCGGTAAAGTGTTGGTTAACGCTAACCAACTGATAACAGATTTTATTACCGGCAGAATTGCGCCAGTTAAGTGTCCGTAAACTTTAACCGGGCATTGTAAGTACGGCCCTTAGTTGTTTCCAAGATAAGTCATTGAAGATAAATTATTTTTTTGTCATTCATTTTAATAGTATGTTTTAATGTTAAGTATTTTAAGAGATCTTTTTTTATAATTTATTACTGATTAGTTTATGACTGTTATGAGTTTTAATTTGAATTACTACTTATCCAGGTAAGATTACAACTATGGGATACAGCAGGACAAGAAAGATTCAGAAGTCTTATTCCTTCCTATATAAGAGATTCTACTGTTGCTGTTGTTGTATATGATATAACAAGTAAAAAAATATTTTAAATTATTGTCAATTTATTAAATTTGTGAGTAATACAATTTAACTTTATTTAGATGCTAATTCTTTTCACCAAACATCAAAATGGATAGATGATGTTCGAACTGAACGTGGTAGTGATGTGATAATAATGCTAGTTGGTAACAAAACTGATTTAACGGATAAACGACAAGTATTAGCTGAAGATGGTGAACATAAGGCAAAAGAGTTAAATGTCATGTTTATTGAAACTAGTGCTAAAGCTGGTTACAATGTTAAACAAGTTGGTGTTGATCAATGATTATTATAACACGATGGTTATCCATTTTTATTTTGTGTTTAGTTATTTAGAAGAGTGGCAGCAGCATTACCTGGTATGGATGTAGCTGAAAATCGACCACCTGAAGACAGTATCCTTTCCAAATATTTTTATATAGCTTTTTTAGCACTGCATGCATATTTATTTTTAATTTCATATGCTTAAATATAATATTCTAGTATACTTATAAAATTGTTTCATTTACATTTGTACGTCTAGTCAATGTAAAAATCATAAACATTTAAAACCTTGTGATTTATTTATTTGTTTTATATCTAAAACAACACATTACACATATGATGAGAATACAAGAATACCATAGATTTGCTATGTTGTAAAGATATTTTTTTTAAATACGCAAGTAAAAAAATATATTTTTTGTCAAGTAATTATTTAAAACACGTTCACTGCCACCGTCGATCACGGATCGGCGCTAGTAGTAGCGCGCTGACAGCCGCCGCCAATCCGTGACCGTCACTAGCACATTTATTAAAATATTTTTATAAATAATTCGGCCATAGAGATATGGCTTCAAAATTTATCATGGCCATTCAGAAAGTATTAATAAATAATGTGTTGCAGTTGGTTTGTGTTTCCCACGTATTTTTGTTACGTTTTATTGATAACAACTACCATGGGTCGGCACACGTAATATGTTGTCAATATTTACGCGGCGTGTAGGGTTAGACTAGAAATATTCAAGCAGAGGTGAACGTGTTAAAACATTACTCACAATTTTTTCTTAAAATATTTCATATATTTTCGATTATTTTGAAAAAAGTATTTAGAATACTTTTCATATCTTTTGGTTATTAGTCAGTAGGTTTGTTAACATAACATAGTAAATGCTAATTTATATTTCTTTATTAAATAATTATTTCTTGAACTTCAGAAACATGATATTTTCAGTCATAATCTGTCATGTTATTATTTTTTATTTTTTTGTCATGGTCGTTCCCATCCTGAGACTTACCCATACTGAATATAACTATTATTAGAGTAAACTATAAATAATTTCTATTCAATTGTTTAAAGTTTATTCAAATGTATTTTAATACTTTACGTTTTTCTTTTTTTCTTTGTATAAACATAGAAGAACGTTACATTTGCTTTTATTTGTGAATAAAGAATGAGAATTTGCATGTGTAATTTGTTTATTTAATTTATAATTTAAAGATACTATACTATCAAATATAATAACACTTTCACACTTAATTACAAATGAATAATGTTTGATATTTATTCTTAAAAAATAATTGACTAAGTAAATCTATGAATACTAAACAATTAAAAGTAGTAAAATAATGAATCATAGTAAATTTAATAATTTTTTTTATGATCTATAAGTTATTTTTAATTCAAATGATGGTATTTTCTCTTTTCTTTTTGCGGCATGTTTGTTTCCTTAACTATTGCTTGTTTTCAGTGCAAGAAGTCGTGCTTAAAGATACACCAAATGATGCAGCAAATCCAGAGAAGAGTTGTGCATGCTAATATATAATTTTATAGTTAAACATAAATAATTTAAATCCATCCAATTTTTTATTACATATAATAAAGTCTAAAACTTTAAAGACTAACTATTTTTTTTTTTTTTTTTTACATTTATGAAATAATTCTGGTCTTGGACCATGATTCAATATACATATTTATATAAATATTAGATGAGTAGTACCAGCAATTAATTTAAATAATACATTTAATTATAATTAAACCTATAATCAATAATTATATTATGATAAATTAATAACAATGGAAAGATAATATTTCCACATCGTTGAACATTCCCAAAGCTTTAAATAAATGCTATATTATTATTGTTTTGTAAACAATTATTTTTATTTATTTCACCGTTATAATTTTTAACTAATAGTAGTGTGGTTAATGTAATTGTAAATATATTTTATAATTTTGAACTTTGTATGCATTAATTTTTTTCTTACTATCCTTAACACCTTGCATAGCTGTTGATTTACAGAATCATGCGGCCAATCAGGGAGACTCACAAGAGTCTGAAAGCAGCTGTATGTGTTAATTTTAAATGTTGATTTTTTTTTATATATTTGTAATAATCTTAATGCTTTTAATTTTTATACATACTTAAATAAATTTAACTAAGTCGTGGAAAACATTTAAAGTAATTAGGCAAGTTGCAATTATTGGAATGCATGGGTTATGCGGTTATGCCCATGTTAAATCACTGTTAAGTAACTACCTTCGTTATACCTAGTCACTTAAAATTTTTTCTTTTTATTGCTATTATATATACTACTGTAGTATTAAATAATATTTTTTTTTTTTTTTTTAATTAATGGTTAAATGTCATGTGATGTGTTAGCCTCGATAAAATCTTTACTGCATAATATAGTAAATTTCTTAAAAGTGTATTACTTTTTTAATGTTTTATTCTGCATTTATTATATTCTTGTATTATGTTCATTATATAATATACAGTAGAATAAACATATATTATTTTAAGTATTATTATTATTATGTTTTAAAATAACAAGATAAATTTCATATTAGTATATTAGTATATTATTTTCCTATATGGACATATGGCTATGCATTTTCAAGTTATGATTGTATACTTATATTAATAAGTGAATTTTATAAGCGATGATAAGAGTTCAATAAACATAGAGTTCATATTTGAATGCTCTTAAGAAATTTAAAAAAAAAAAATGTACAAATGATCTTTAATCTTCAAAATATGTGTATAATACAATAGATTTATAATTAAGACCAACAGTTTACAAATAAACTTATACTTCTAAAAATAGATCATAAATAAAAAAATTGTTTACTATTCGCTTAAAACATTATTTGTAGTTTGAAAACCATTTTAAGGTTAATATATAAATATAAATACATAAACATCTAAACTCTAATACATAGACTACAACTATGCAAAGTTTTCCTATAAACGTACCTATGTTAGACAGATAACCAGTTAACAATGAAGATTGTTAAATAATTTGAATCAATAAGAA